>VKOC01006237.1:0-25598 GCA_009364415.1 Spea multiplicata
GGCAATAGTTATACGGCCGGAGAGTATATATAATATGGGGAATATACAGGGATATAACGGGTTATAAGGACGGGATTAGGTACAGTTTGTGGTAAGAAATCAGACGCCATTTTGGAGTCGGGATAGAATTTTAACCCTTTTTGGGCACGATTCGAAATGAGGGATTTTTTTATTTATTAATGAACAAGCGGGATGGCGATTCGCGGAGGGATGATCTGAGGGATTTGGGTGTTATTCCAATCTAATTGACCAAGTTACCGATTAACACTCAGACACCGGGTATAACGGACGCCGTACTGATCACTTGCTACTCCTCGCGTACAGCCCGTTCTTTTACTATAACATAACACATCCGGGTCTCCCTCTCCAGAGCTAGATTGATTCAGCACTTCCCGCGCTTTCCCGCGCTCGCTGACCAGCTGTCTTACACAGCCCCGCCCATCCAAGCTTAGTGGCTTCCGAGTTGTCATTCGCTGAGTGACCTATCACTCACGCCCAGTCTAGGTTAGAGCCAATGCTTTTCTAGACTCGTTCTTCCACAGCAGGGGGCGGTGTCAAGAGGCTGGAATTGTCTAATCTCCGATTGGCTGAGGCTCTTCTTCCTCTCGGAGCTGATTGGCTGCTTGAATCCGGCGCCAATTCTAAGCCCGCTGAGAGGACAGTCAGGGTTAGAGACGGAAGCTGTGAGCTGAGTGGGGCCCCTCGACTGCTGGCGGTGTGAGGGCCAATTCGGAGTCCAGGTTGATGCTAGTTTGAGGGTCTGAGCAGGCGGTTGCAGTCCGCTATCACCTTTATCGCCCTTCCCCGGGCATCCGCTCCGTCCTGCTGTTAGTAAGTGTCGTAAAAGCCTGGCATGTGGCGGAGATTCTGTGGCCCTCAGGCTCCGGTTCTGTTGGGCTTCAGTAATGGGGCGCATGGTTGTATTTATTGCTCCTCCGCATAGGGGGTGCTTGGATTTTCTATGCATCCCGCAGGATTGCTGCTCTCCTGGCCGGGCCTGGTCCTCGTTTCGTGTCCTTCACTTGGATGCAGCTGTAGTCAGTTCTGACCCATCCCCCTTTTGTGCCCCTCGCTGTAGGCATCCTGCCCAGTGTACCCGGTTTAGTGCACCCCCCCCAATGTTAAGAGTGCGCCCCCCGTGCCCCTCACTGAATGCAGTTTGCCCCCTCGGTGCATTTTGCTGCCCCTATGCCTGGTAGGGTGTGCTGTATGTACCCTCTCCATGCCTCAGGTAACCTTTCTTTTGCCCACAGCTGTTTCTCTGCCTGCCTTCCTCAAGATGGAGATGTCCACCTCAGCTCCTGCCCATGTGCTGGGCTCCGGCCGCCGCTCCGGGCTCCCTGTGGTAAAGGCTCTGTTCTCCTGCGAGGCTGATACCGCCATGTCCCCCGTCAGTAACCTGGCCCTCAACATGGATCAGCTGGCATGCCTGGGCAGGTAAGGGGATGCGGGCAAATGCCCTGACTGCCTGTGGCATTTTTAAAAATGCATAAAATTCTTTATTTTTATTGTACAGCGCTATGGAATTTGGTGCTAATAAAGAAAATCCTACTCAGTGCCTAAAGCTGGTTACTGCGGTTCTTCCCTATGTGAACTGCTGCCCCTGGGGTCTAGGAGGGATTTAGTGCTGCAGGTTTAAGTGCATTTTGTAGAGGCCTGCTGTGCATACAGACCAATGTGCTACAGCTGTGCTTCTGTACAGCACCCCCTTCACATGTAAGCTAAATTAGTGAAACTTATAGTATTGCTCACTTTAGAGCATTATCTGACCTGGGTGACCTATATTTTATATATATATATCCCTTAATGACAAAGACCATACATGTACGGGCTCAAAATGCATTGTTTTCAATGGGTTTAGGGACTTCCTATTGTCCTTAAGGGGTTAAATGCGTGTCTAGTGTGCCCTCTGTGCTCTGCGCAGCTCTTCTGTTTTTTTATATTAATTTTCACACTTTCTATCTCCCTCAGTAAATGTGAGACCCCTAAACGGAAGTTGTCTGACCGCTGGTGTATGCCGAGAACCGACTCGTCGGACTCCGTGGATGCAGGTCTGTGATTAATGTGATATGACGGATATTTCACCCGCTGACTTCACTTGCATGACTGATTCTGCTGTAAATATTCCTTCCTCTGGGCCCTAAACAAAAGTTAGCCGACCGCGTACGATGTGAGTGCTTGAGGCCTTTGGTTTTGGGGTCATTAAAGCTCTATTGGTAAATCAAAATGTGATTAGAGTTTGTGAGAAGCAAATAGCCCCCCAAAAAACCCCATACATTTAACACCCAGCGAAGCAGACATGGGCAGCATTGCTAGGCTCTGGTGTCGGCTTGGAAAGTCCTGTATCTTTACAGCCGTGGGGAAGATATGCCGAGAATGTGGAGTCCGTCTTCACGGAGCGCTCTGGAAGGCGTTTTGTGTCACAGGGGCAGCATTGTGTAATTTAGTATTCCATGCAGGCCTTGTGCATGCACCGTGTGGCTTCTGGTCTGCGGATCGCTGTAACCCCTTAACTTGAGTTTCTAGTGAATAGAGCGCTGCCACATGGCCTCTTCTGAAGTGTTTTGGGGTAGAAAGATATGTTTACTGCTTCTTCCATTGATTGCTTTTTTAGGGTAGAAAGATATGTTTACTGCTTCTTCCATTGATTGCTTTTTTAGGGTAGAAAGATATGTTTACTGCTTCTTCCATTGATTGCTTTTTTAGGTAGAAAGATATGTTTTACTGCTTCTTCCATTGATTGCTTTTTTTAGGGTAGAAAGAATATGTTTACTGCTTCTTCCATTGATTACTACTTTCCCACCCCCACTCCAGGTCTCTTTCTGGAATCGCCCCGTGCTCTGGATTTCAAAGACATTGATGAAACGTGAGTACCTCGCTGGGCGCTGTAACACTTGCATGCATTTCCCGTAGGGAGCGCCGTTTAGGAGTTTCCTGTTAGCACCGTGTGCTGCGGGGGAGCTCATGCTCTGTATATAAATATATATAGGGTTACACATGCTCTTTCCTATATCGCTGTTTATGGATTATAATACATTGTGGTGGGCCTGATTGTCTTTGTAGCGTAACCTGGACGTTCAGACTTTAGCGAGTATGGCTGGTCAGTAAAGTGTGAATTGTGCAGATTGCTGGGTTCGGCTTTGGAGAGCTGCAGTCTCGAAGCCGTCTAATGGGATTGTCTCAAGCAGAGGCCTCTTCGTAAACTGGCTTGGTATTGGGACTTGGCCCCTTTATGACCATTAAAAACCATGGGCTATTGCCTTACTAAGCAAAAAGCAACACTTGTTGTGGGTTCACGTGGTGACAACTTCCTGTGTCATTTTAGGTTTGAAAAAGCCGTTCTTGATGCTGGAAGACCTATAAAGTAAGTATTTTCCCATACAGCCCCAACAATGTGTAATGCATATTAAAGCACTCTTTAGGAGGGAGTGTAGCACAAATACTAAGAGGAAGCTGCTAATGATTTAAGGAGTTGGAGGTCTTCCAAAAAGATCTAGCGTCTGGATCTCAAATATCCCACAATGACCAGTTAACCCTCAAAATGCTGGTTTTTACGCTTTGAGTTGCCCTCTGCATTCTAACGCTTCGTTTCTTACTTCAGCTCGAGGTTACCGGTTGGCAGAAGACGCTCCCTGCCGGTGAGTTAAAATCATTCTGTTACTCTTAATATATTTCTGTTTAAGATGCCTTAATTTAACCCTTTATGTGACGCTGGGGATTCCGGTAAGAATTGTGTAAGGTTTAAGGCATTCTTTATGCGGCAGACCGTGCGTGGAGCTGTATATTGTTCGTTCTGATTGGCTCTGCTATAACTAGATGTAGAAATACTCGAGGTGGGAGATAAGGGCCATTTGGATCTGCTTGTAACTAAAACCAAATGAGAACCCTGCCCCGCTTCCGGCTATCTCTTGCCCCATGGGCTTCCTGTAAACATTCCTTGTTTTTGTTCCCCTCCTCAGCAAACATTCCTAGGTTCCAGCCCAGCATTCAAAAGGAACCTTTCAGACTCTCTAGGCTGCGAAGTCTTGCATTTAAACGACTCTGAAAACAAGGAGAATGTAAGTACGCGGATTCCGGGCTGTTCTATTCACATTTAATGGCTAGTACAGAAAATGCTGTCCTGCGGCTTTGGACTCCCAGCCGCCGGCGGGGCCGTTCTTACCTTCGGCAACCATGTGGCCCGGCTTCCAGCCGCATGGCTCTGACTGGTGTGGACTTCTAAGCTGGTCTGATTCAGCTATTTATTCCTTTCTAGGAATCCTTCCAGTTTAAAATGCCTGCAAGACCGGCTCGTGGCAGCCTACGGTCTCTGTTTCACGGTGACGGCAAGGAGAGCCTCGTGCAAAGGCAGAAATCTGCCCCTGGCTGTATGGTACGTTAAAAAAATATATATAAAAAAACAAAACACGCGGGTGGAATCCATCTGCTGTGCAAAATCTGGCCTCAAAGCTGCTGGTTTTGTTTGACGTTGGAAATTTTCTTCAGTTTGCATCTTCAGGAGACGCTGAAGTCTCGCCGGGTTCTTTCTTGAGGAGAAAGTCGTCTTGCGCTTCCACTGCAACTGACGGCAGCGATGACGGCTTCCTGGAAATGCTGGACGGGGAGGAAGAGGAGGTACGGTCCCCACGCCCGTGGTGTAGCATCTCATGGCAGCAATGCTTAAATCCTGTGATAACCCTTAGATGGCCAAAGCCCCCTGATGTGTTTAAGGTTCCTTGGAATGGTAACTGAGGAGGCTCTGGGTTTTGTGGCGTCCGCTGATATCTGTTTCTCTCTGCAGAATGATACGGAGTTTCCCTGCGCTATGGCGAGTCTCTGGACTGCGCCTCTGGTGATGAAAAGCACCGAAAATGTAAGTTCCGGAAACTATTTTATCCTCTGAAAGACGAGGAGATGGCCGTGTGAATGGGAGGAAAATATTTAAATAGCTGTTTGTTACACCGCAGTTAAATGGAATATTTGGTAACTTAGTGCTTCATCGAGCGCCTCACACTAGCTTTATGGGGGTTTGTAGTGTTTAGAATTGGGGTCCAAGCTCCACCAATGGCTAAACTGGTAGCATTAATTCTGCCCGTAACCCTTTACCTTCCCAGCTCTCCGAGGCGCTGTCTCCTTCCGTACATCACCCTTACCGGGTGGCTCACAAGCGCATGGAGAGGACGCAAGGTGAAGAGGCGCCTGAGAAAAGCAAGCGGCGGAGGAGCATGCTCGACGTCCCCTGCGCGGAGGAGTCCGGCCGCGATGTGGTGAGTTTATTTCTATCTGGCGGATCTCGTTGGTGTTAAGACAATAAATACACCCCCCCCTTCCCGCCAACATTCACGAGCTCTGGTTTGGTTTTAGAGTCCGGCGCTGATGCGGTCAAAATCCATTTCAAAGGAGACGATGGAAGATATATTTGATAGCGATCAGAGGGATCTTATAGGAGACTTCTCAAAGGTGTGTGCGTGCGCGCCTGCACCCCCCCGGTCATGTAGAGTCTTCTACACCCCCCTCTAGTGTTTCATTGCGGGAGTTTGGGCTTTAATACTAAACGGCTGGCGTTTTGTCTCTGCAGGCCTTTCTCTTTCCTACTGTAAGCGGGAAGCACCAGGAGTTGAAGTATATTACCCCGGAGATGGTAAGGGCCCGACTTTTATATAACGCCTTCATATTCCGCAGCGCTGCACAATGAGTACTAACTGCTTCCTCATACTCTTCAGATGGTTATGATCTTAAACGGCACGTTTGAGGCTTTCATTGAACGCTATGTGATCGTTGACTGCCGGTACCCATACGAGTACGGCGGCGGACACATAAAGGTGAGTTAAAACATTAACCCTGTGAAGTCGCCTGCAAAATGTGTTAACGGGAGGCGACGGGGCGCTTGGCAGTGAACGGCACGCATCGTCTCGCTGCAGCAGGATCGGTACTTTTTATGTTTACTCTGCACGTTTTACCCGTTCAGGGAGCCGTTAACCTGCACATGGAGCAAGAAGTCGAAGATTACCTGTTAAAGAATCCAATCAAGCCGACGGGTTCCAAACGCGTCGTTCTCATCTTTCACTGCGAATTCTCGTCGGAGCGAGGGCCCAGGATGTAAGTCCCCGTTACCAGCGGCTGCTCGGCCCTTATATGCATTGCCTGCGCGTTTCCTTCGCGCTGCGAGCTCCAGGCAGCTGCGGCTCTGTAATATTTGTACACAGTGTCTTAGGCAGGGGGGTGTTGGTTGAGGGGTCTGTGGTCTGCCACTGAGGCTCATAATTTATGGGGGGGTTTATCATGGACTTGGTTGTTGGGTTACCTTTTCCCGCTGCATACCTTAACTATTTGTATATCTGTAGGTACAAGTTTTTGCGGGAGAAAGATAGAGGCCTGAATGAATACCCAAATCTGCATTACCCGGAGCTCTACATCCTACAAGGTGGATACAAGGAATTCTTCCACAAATCCAAGGTAAATGTTGGTTATACTGCAGACTACAATGTGAAGTTTTACTTAACTGAGAGGGTAGTAGGTAAGTGGAGCAGCTTCACAGCTGAGGTGGTAGAGGGTAATACAGTGAGGGGATTAAACATGCGTGGGATAGACATACGGCTCCTGAATCTAAGACGAGACCAACGACTGTTTAAGGTTGGAGTTTTTACCGCAGGAGAAATGTGGGCCGGACGGGGCCGATCTGCCGGCGGGTTCTGGGTTTCTCATCTTCTGAGGCGCTTTGTTTTTTTTGTTAAACATCATTATTTTTATTTTTTTTTTTTATAGACCTTCTGTGAGCCGCAGAGCTACCGGCCGATGCACCACGAAGACTACAGGGAAGACCTAAAGAAGTTTCGTCTGAAGAGCCGGACCTGGGCCGGGGAGAAGAGCAAACGTGAAATGTATAGCAGATTAAAAAAGATCTGAGGTGTGAGCCCCCCGGTGCCGGCGTCTGACGGTCGCCGACTAATCTTTGGCTTTTTTATTTTTTATTTTGCACTTGTCCGTAAGGCGTGGAGAGCGGGGATTCTCCAGGAGCGCTGGGGCTCGACAAACTTTTGTTCTGGTCTCGCTATCTCTGTATTCCAGGCCTCCCCGGATCACTTTGCGTTGCTGCGGTGAAGTCCGCTGCTGCGGGAACCGCGTGTGAACACTAAGCGTGTTGCATTTTATTTCTCCCCTTCCCCGCTCCTTTCTCTCGCTGTAGAGAGTTCTTATTGAATCAGTGATTCACTTTTATTCCGGGCGTATTGTGTACGAGAGACGTTTATTGGGTTAAACTGGGATTACTGGCTTTTATTTTCATGAAGTTTTAATCTGCGCTGAGTGTCGTGTAAATGTGTTCACTGCTGCTATGATTGTGAACAAACCGGATGCATAGATGGAAAGTGTGCCCCCCCCGGCTTCATCCTGACAGATTGTAGATTACATCTACTGCGGTTTATGACATCATAACGCGTGTCCTTGAAGACCCAGTCCACCTATAGACCAGGAGATGTCCGTATTGTATGGATCAAATGAAGACTCATTCTGTGCGTCGCGGGCGGCATCGGCTGCAGTCTCTCGGTGTTTGAATGTCAGGCGCGTGTTTATGACTAGGTCGTTGCTACGACGATGCTGTTGGATATGAGCCATAATTCACTATCTGCCGAGAAATTCTGGGACAAAATGCTACATTTGGAGCAATTGCTATGGAAACGAACGGAATGTTCCCTCTGACTTGCTCCACGATTCAGTGCTGCCTTGGAATGGCTTATTCAGCGGTTTGTCTCTGCGGTGGGGCCGGTGCGGTGTGTGTGAGAATGTCTGAGTGTGATTGTGCGCGTGGGAGATGCAGGTTGTGTCACGAGTGACCTTATTGGTTGTCATGTATTTGATCAATTTTCTGTACAGGTGATTTTATTACTGAACCGCGTGTTGCTGCCTTCAGATTATGTTGAGGTCATGTGACTTGTTTGAGGTTTACAACGTCCTGCAGGGAATGCGCCGATTTATAGGGCTGCTTCCCCCTCCCGTCGCAGGAAAATAAACTACCTAAAAACCTTAAACTGCCTCGTGCTGTCTCTTGCTTGCGATGGAATACTGGTCATAGACAGGAGGGTGCTTCCCGCTCCAGGTGAAACAAATCCCTACTGGCAGATAAAGCTAGTCTTCCTTGGGCTGTTTTTAATAGGTAAACTATAGAATGGCTCAGTCTTAATCACCCAGCTGGACTCTCTGACTAATAACTTAGACTTTATGAGCATTCCCATAAAGCGTCGGCTCAGTGTGGTGGTTGAGCCGGGAAAGTCACCCAAATATCACATGACTGACAGCAACGGCGGCTGCAGGTAAAGGGAGTTTATTGGAAACAAAATGAGAACCAGGTGTTTGTCACCGACTGATATCTCTGTATACAGCGCTGGGGGGGGGGGGGGGTCTTATTACTGTACAGAGGGCAAGGGGTGGTTAGTGTTACCGTATAGAGGGCTACGACTAAATGTTCGTTATTAACCCCTTAATGACAAAGCCCGTACGTGTACAGGTTGCTGTTAAATGCGTTGCTGCTGAATGTGGATCTGGGGAGGAAAGATCATGTCGGACTGAAACAGCTTAGAAAGCGATCGGATTCGCTTTCTAAGCATAAACTGTTGCTGACGTGCCTTGATATCGAGTAGTTTAGCAACACAACCCCCCACCCCGATAGCCTTGTGATTGCTCCGAAGAGCAACCACAAGTGCCATGTAAATTCACAAGATGCCGTTAACAATAGAAAACTAGAAAGTTCAGAGGGTCTTTCCCTCTTAAAAACTCAAGGTACTGCATCCAACCATGCAAGGTCAATGGAGCTCAGCTCACGAATCAGTGAGATAAGGAAAAATAAGTTTAAAAAAAAAAATTTGTGTAGCTTCACAAAAATTTCAACATGGAAAGAGTTAAAATATTGTGTATTATAAATGCCCATAGGGTGTCTATACGTTTTTTTAAAAAAAAAAAAAAAAAAAAAAATCACTGCGCTCAGGAGATGTCATATTGGGGTGTTTGACACGGACATATACCAGGAGCGGTAAACTTACACGTGATGTACAACGTGTATGGGGAAAAAAATTACTACCGTAAAGGCTGGTGGTAAAATTCGGTCACAGGGTTAAAATACCAGCTTTTGAAAGATCCTGGGGTGTGCAGTTTTCAAAAATATATGGCTTGAGCGGGTAAATTGTATTGGCTTCAAAGATACCCGAAATAGCACATGGGGCATAATGACCAGATTTGGGAGGGAAAATGGGTTTGAAATAGCAAAACGCTACAGGTACTTATTGCCTCATAACATGTAAAGTTAGCAAAAAATCACCATACTTTATCTTTTTTATTTTATAGTAAATTAGATGATATGATAAACATTATGGCATCTAAATATATAATGTGTGTGGGGGCCCAAAATGAGAGAGAAAATCACAGCTAAACAGCAACAGTGAAAAACGTTAAGAGCCGTTGTCCCAAAATGTACTATGAGTAAGAGTCTTGTCATTAAGGGGTTAAAGTGTGTGTAGTAATACATAGTACATAAGGTTGAAAAAAGACCAAGTTCAGCTCCTTCTGCCCAACCTTCCTACTCCTGATCCAAAAAAACTTTGAATTCTGCCATCTGGGGAAAAAAATTCCAAAAGGCGATCGGATTTCTCCTTGGATCAAGAAAATCTAAAATATTTCATCTATTTATAACCCTGTATTTCCTGCTTTCTAAGAAAATATCCAGACCCCTTTTGAAGGCATCTGATGTATCTGATAACCCCCTTCCTTGGCAGTGAATTCCGTACCTTTACTGCCCTCACTGCAAAGAATCCCTTCCAGTCTCAGAGGACGACCTTTTGTTCTTTGTACATTTCTGTTAATTAACAGGTCACCGAAGAGCTCGTTATATCGGCCCCGCATATATTTATATAATGTATATCGGCCCCATATATATTTATATAATGTATATCCTCCCCGCATATATTTATATAATGTATATCCTCCCCGCATATATTTATATAATGTATTATCCTCCCGCAATATATTCTATAATGGTTATATCCTCCCCGCATAATTTAATATAATGTAATCCTCCCCGCATATATTTTATATAATGTATATCGGCCCCGCGTATATTTATATACATGTATATCGTCCCCGATATATTTATAAATGTATAATCCTCCCGCATATATTTCTATAATGTATATTCGGCCGCCGAATATATTTAAATATAATGTATATCCTCCCGCGCAATATATTTATATAAATGTTTATATCCTCCCCCGCATATATTTATATAATGTATATCCTCCCCGCATAATATATTTATATAATGTATATCCTCCCCGCATATATTTATAGAATATAATGTTATCAAGCATCATAAGTCTTTCTATGTAGAGAAGTAGCCCCGGGCTTCAGACCCCTACGGGGGCTTCTACCCTCTACTTGTAATTTAGTTAACAGTCGAATATCGCTTTGTTTTTGCCCCGGCCACGATTTTCACTTTTAAAACTTGTGAAAGTGAGTTTTTGGCCCCGATCAGACGGAATCGCCGGGGGCCTGAGCAGGACTGATGTCTCCATCTCTGCCACTAGGTGGCGCTGCCTCTTAGCAGCTGTAAGGGGGGGGCAGCTTCTGTTATAAAAGGAGTAGGAACATTTAGCAGCTGTTGTACCCCAACAAAGTCTTTACTCCCCGCGTCGGTGCTGCACGGCTGAGAGTGATGTGACAGCCAGAACGTTTTAGTCTGCAGTAACAGTACTGGGTTGGGGCAGGAGTGTAAGTCGTGGTTCTCGTGTCGTTACGTGGGTGGGAGACGCTGCCGCTAGTTATGGTGTGAATTTGAGCAAATCACATAGAAACTGAAATAAGTTAAATGTTAACTCCCCCGATTTAACCCCTTCCCTAATATAATAATTCACCGAATAACACAGGATGGTTTTATGTCTGATTTACGTGTCCTGTGCATACGTGTTGGGACTGGCTGTCAGTGGATACCCCCTTCATATCTGCTGACACGCATCATTGCCTACAGACACACGCTCTCCAAACACGCACACCGCAGCATATACAATTCAGCCACGTGTTTAGACGTTGCTTCAGCGTTCGGATGGTTTTCCTTCAACCCTTTCATTTCAGTTTCATATAACTTGGTTAAATCCACAAACTGCCCCCCTCTATAATGTATAGATAAATCAGTGAGCCGGGCCCCCTCTATAATGTATACCTGAATCTGCAAGCCAGGCCCCCTCTGTAATGTATAGTTGAATCGGCGAGCCGGGCCCCCTGTATGATGTATAGATAAATCAGTGAGCCGAGCCCCCTGTATAATGTATAGATAAATCAGTGAGCCCGGGCCACGGTATGATGTAAAGATAAGTATCAGTGAGCCAGCCCCCCTGGACAATGTATAGTTGAATCGGCGAGCCGGGCCCCCTGGTAATGATGTATAGATAAATCAGTGGCCGAGCCCGCCTGTATAATGTATAGTTGAATCGGGGAGCCGGGCCCCTGTATAATGTATAGATAAATCAGTGAGCCGGCCCCCTATATAATGTATAGATAAATCAGCAAGCCACCATCCTGTATAATGTATAGATAAATTGGAGCTCCCGTCTAACGTAGGGTTAAATCGGTGGGATTTCTTCAGTCTTCTCCTGTTGAACTATTAATTCATAGATTGCCGGCTCGGCCCTTCTTGCTGAAATAATGAATAAATGAAGTGATTGGTAACTCGGGGAATAAACCCCTCTCGGTCGGCTCATCCTTTATTATCCGTGTTTCTGGAACCCGCAGGTCGGCCCGTCGGCGCATCCTTCGTGCGTTTCATTCCATGATGTCTCGTGCTGTCTGTGATCTCTAACCGAGTAAAAAAGGGAGTGCTGCTCACGGCAAAGCCTGGAATCTCTCACATGAGCCGTCGATTTTTCAGAGAGTGACCTTTGGGAACCGAGACATACAGAGACAGCTGCCGATACCAGCGGGAAGTTGGGTTATATTCATCTCTCCGTCACCTGTTCCCTCCGACAGTCGCCAGCTTTCTAAGTGGACATCACTCTATGGGTTAAATATTCATCAGCTGCCATCATTGCTATGGAATTTCAGGCTGTGCGTGTGACACTGAAGGGACTGCGAGGAACATCTCTACTTCCTGTGACACGGCAGAATGGATGTGAGGAACCTCAATGCTTCCAAGATAGCTTTGGGGGGGAGGTTAGGCCACTGATTGCTCCATATTATTCAACATTTAAAGAGAGGAGAAGTACAGGAACACCTGCAGCACCTATAGGTGACACGATCGGTTAAGGGGTCCCAGGCTCAGCTCTATCATGGCTTTTCTTTTGCCCTGAGATGGAAAGAGTTTCCGTGGTCCTTTCTGCCATGTGACAAGAAGTGTAGAGGCTCCTCGCAGTCCCTTCTGCCGTGTCACAGGAAGCGTAGAGGTTTCTCGCAGTCCCTTCTGCCGTGTCACAGGAAGCGTAGAGGCTCCTCGCAGTCCCTTCTGCCGTGTGACAGGAAGCGTAGAGGTTTCTCGCAGTCCCTTCGGCTGTGACACAGGAAGTACAGAGGTTCCTCGCAGGTTCCCTTCTGCCGTGTCACAGGAAGCGTAGTAGGATTCGCTTCGCAGTGCCTGATCTGCGTTCACAGGAAGTGTTGAGGTGCGCTTGCAAGTCCTATTCTGCGTGTAACTAAGGAAGTGTTAGAGGTTCCTTGGCAGTCCTTCTCTGCGCGTGTCACAGGAAGAGGGCGGCAGAAAGGTTGCCTCGCAGTCCCTTCGCTGGCATAACAGGAGAGCGTACAGGCTGCCTCGAGGTCGCCTCTGCCGGTGTCACAGGAAGCGTAGAGGTTTCTCGCAGTCCCTTCGGCTGTGACACAGGAAGTACAGAGGTTCCTCGCAGTCCCCTTCTGCTGCATAACAGGAAGCGTAGAGGCTCCTCGCAGTCCCTTCTGCCGTGTGACAGGAAGCGTAGAGGTTTCTCGCAGTCCCTTCGGCTGTGACACAGGAAGTACAGAGGTTCCTCGCAGTCCCCTTCTGCTGCATAACAGGAAGCGTAGAGGCTCCTTGCAGTCCTTTTTGCCGTGTGACAGGAAGTATAAAGGCTCCTCGCTGTCCCTTCTGCCGTGTTACAGGAAGTTAAGAGGTTCCTCGCAGTTCATGCTTCCTCCTGAGAGGGAACTCACGGCCCTGGTCTCTGTTGGGCTTCCCCTAGGTTCCAGGAATGAGGTTCCTCTTTGTCGTTGTTCTTGCCTGACAGGAGTTAGAGAACATTCCATGTTTCCAGTCTGTCGCCGAGCTGATCTGTCTTTAGGAAAAGTATCTAAATGATGTCGTCAAAGTATTTTGCCAAAGCTGATCCAGCAAAGAATTGTAAGACACAGCGGGGGGGATCGGCTGAGAAGGATTAATCCACAACTTATACTGCGCACGTTCAATCTTCTTATCATCCAATGTATTTGTCTCTAAGTTAAACGCGTTGCTTCTCGTGTCTCTCCTCAAACCTGGGGCTGTGTTTGCGATGAGCGTCTTTAATCTTTTTGATCTGACATATATAATGTCCAGGCATCAGGTCATCGCATAAAGATTAACAGCAATGAAGGCAGGAAGCAGCGGCCCCCGGGAGCCACAGTTTTCATATACGCTATATGGACAAAAGTATTTGGACGCCTGACCGTAACACCAACATTGAAACTAAAACAACCAATAGATACATAGTTGGGGGGAGGAACCGTGAGAGCGACCAATCAGGCCTACATTTTGAATTTAACCTGCCAACAAACAGTGATATACGTGCCAACTGGCACGGTGCAACCGCGTAAAAGTAGGCGCTACATCCACCCCATGCAAGCAGCACAAACGTTGCCTTTCGCTGCTCCCGTTTTTCGGTGTCGAGGGGACAGGATCTTCAATATGAGCCGACGTCTTACGGTGACGACCGTTTATCTCAATAAGGTCGGCGATCAACCAGGAATAATACTTTGCGATTTCTCCCGTTTTAATCCTTTATGTGTTGAGGGTCCCATCTGTGGACAGCAGCGATGGCCGGAGCGGACGCACCAGGAGGTCGCTTTTTCTCCACGTCCAGGTCCGTGTGAGGAGACGTCCAATAAGTTACATGAGGTTATCTGATTGGTTGTGCATTCCAAACATCCTATTGGTTACAAGTGATGTTTGTTCTGCCCTTCCCACACACGCTGTTGGTTAATATAAACCGAATCCATTGTTTTTATTGGTCAGTTGTTGTGGAAACCCTCTTTGAATGTTTGTTTGTTTCGTAGATTACATTGTTTCCGGGAGGTGCAAATGATCTGCAGCTTTCCTCAATAAACCGCTTCCCCCAGCGGATTCCCCCTCAGCCCGGCTAGTTTTTGGGTGGGTTTTCTCTATTTGCAAAAAAGCTTAAATTACAGCGCTGCTTCAGAACCGGTGAAAAGGTCCGGTAAGCCTGGCACCGTCACATTACCCGGTGGGAGCGGGAATCCCAATAACTCGCGAATCAGAGAAAAGGTATTTTCCAAAATGTAGCGAGAAGAGCCGGTGCCCCCCCCCCACGCGCGGGTCGGGGTGTCGATTTGGTTATAGGTATGTTAGCTGTAGATTAGCTGTAGATTGCAAGCTTTCCAGACTAGCCAGGTCTCTTCTTCAGGCATGTCCTCTGGTTATACTGTCCCTGATGTCAGGCAGGAGCAGAGGGAACCCTCGGCTGAAATCTCTCTCCGGTTCCCCAGCTGAATCCGTAGGTTTCTGTAATTCCCGCTGCTTTAATGGGAAGGGTCGAGGAGACCCCGTAACATAAATTTGCCGGTACCGGAGTGGGACACAGAGCTGGAAACACTCCTTTGGATGCAGATTTTTTTCAGTAACTGTTTTGATGTTAACTGACCTGGCGGGTTTATTCCAGCAAACAGAGTGAAGCGCATGGAGGCACCGGAGAATTGCCCCTGGGTGTCTCAGGTATGCCCCTCACCTGTGGCACCCTTTTGCCCCATGGCAGTTACAGCTCTGCCTGGGTTACTAGCAGCGTTACCGCTTTACTGGTTAATTTGCTAAAATTATGAGGTCATACCGTCTACAATCGAACTCAACGCCGCCACGGCTGCTGCAGTTGTCATAGTAACGACTGACGCCATCTGGGGCCACTTCCTGTCTCACTCCCCCATGAAATCCGTATCTTTGGGTTTTATTCACACAGATTCCGACCCCATAGCGGAGCGTAATCCTTCCGAAGCGTTTGCAGTCTTATGAAAACGTTTCCGCATCCCTGGGGAACGTGGCGCAAAAACGCAGGAAGTTGTCAGGATCTCCGCTGATTATCAGTTCACCGACAAGCAATAACGGGTTTTAAAGGGGGTAACGGCAACCACACATAGCCTGCGACTCACCCCGCAGCCCCAGGGTGCTCGCTGCCGCCATCTTGGCTGTACAAGAAACAACATGCTTAGGTCCATCTGTCCTACGACTCCCCCCATGAGCAGGAAGACTCCTATTTTTCTAGACAGGGGGGTATTGTGGAAGCAAACACTGCCCCCGATCCCATTACTGCCCCTAAAGCTAGAAACGGCTTTGGCTTCTGTGGAGTTAGTGTTTTTTTTTTTTTTTAAGTGCCGCGGGCTCGTCTGCCGGCTTCCTTACAGCTGATGACGCAGAATGATGCTGTCACCGTGTGCCTCAGCCAATCAGCTGGCAGGATGAGGAAATCTTCCTGGGTTCGCCGTATTCCTCGCATTGTCATCATAACCGCGAACTCTCCGGGTGAAGCGCGGCGTCTGCGACTCTCCGGGTCACGCTGCTCTTTCGCCAGATATATGATTAGCCACGCCCACTCCCAGGCAGCTCCAAGCTATTATTGGTCAGCTTATAACGCATTAACCAATTAGTGAACGTCTCCTCTACACGTTTGGAACGAGGTTCTTTTTGTTTCCGGGATACAGATTAAGCCGTCACTTGCTTGTTCCTAATCATTCAGGAGCCACGTGGCTCGCACACAGAGCGTGTTTACTCTGTGTGCTGTTAATACCTTAGCATGTATTACATCACGACGAACACGCTTAAGCCCCAAACAGCCCTAAATCAAAGGATTATGCCGGCAGTGGCCCCGAAGGTGCGGATCTGGATCAAAGCTTTCTTTCTCATACGGAGTAAATTGTCCCAAACGGGCCTGAAGATCCAGGGTCGCCCGCAGCTGACTTTCTCTTCTGGTCCCTGTGAATTCACACTTTGGGTGGCCGAGCTCAGCGTCCACCCCACGGCCATGAAATCCCGTGATGGAGATAGCGCCAGCAGCAGCAGAGGAGATGTCAGAAACTATGAAGCGTCTCTCACCGCACAGGAGATCGATCAGACGGCGCCACAGATGATGAGGTTTAAACACAATTACTACAGACAAGAGACGTGGCGGAGGAAAAGAACATCGACTCTGCCGTCCCCCGTTTCTCCTGCTGTAAAGACTCAAACCTTAATCAGTCGTTGGTCTCGTCTTAGATTCAGGAGCCGTATGTCTATCCCATGCATGTTTAATCCCCTCACTGTATTACCCTCTACCACCTCTGCTAGGAGGCTGTTCCACTTATCCACCACCCTTTCAGTAAAGTAAAACTTCCTCCCATCCCATCGTGTTATATTCCGTTCTCTTGTTCTCCTCCTTTGGGCTTTTTCTTCAGTCCAGGAATGAAATGAATCCACGTTTGTTTCGCTGGAGATCGCCTGAACCGAGTCTCTGTAACAATAAGAAGAATTGTTAAGATGCTGATTATACTCCTCGCTCCTCAAACGACAAACGCTGGCAACACATCGTATACATTATACTGCCGGCCGCCAACCGGGCCGCACGCGTCATCCGGGCCCACGGCTCTGATCTCGCGCCCATCCGACTGTAATAAAGACATTGATAATGAGCAGCAGCGAGTACACCGCAGGCAGTTCCAGTAACTGGATTACAATCTTCTCTATTACAGGGATATGAGATCACCGCCAAGCGACGGACGGCCAGAGAGGGTGCAGCCCAGCGCATCGAGTGCTACATGACTAATGCGTAGGATCGTTCACGCGGTTTAATACCCTGACACATATTTTGTACTTGAGTCCTCTAAATGTTTGTGGAACAGCCTCCCAGCAGAAGTGGTAGAGGGTAATACAGTGAGGGCATTAAACATGCATGGGATAGACATACGGCTCCTGAATCTAAGACGAGACCAACGACTGATTAAGGTTTGAGTCTTTACAGCAGGAGAAACAGGCGACTAGACGGGGGCCGGATGGGGCCGATCTGCCGGGAGAGTCTGGGTTTCTGTATCACCGAGAGCACGAAAGTCAAATCATTTGCAGAAAAGGACAGAATCTTCAGGGGAAATCATAACAGAAACGAAATGCTCAGAGGGGACGAGACCCCGAAAATAAAGCGCGTCACTCGTTGGACGGCTTTCAGCTCCCGGCGGCCGGACAGGATTCTGCTGCCAAAATCTTTGGACAGAAAATGAGGTCATCGCCGATTACAAAAACGTTTCTCACATTTATGCAAAAATAACGCAGAGCCGGAGTCTGAAGTCAGGGGCGGCAGCAAAGGAGCAAATCCCTGACCCGGAGCGGAAGCCGGAAGGTGTTTTATCTCCTCGCTCCGGCTCATTAATGGCGCAGACCGTCCTAACGAGCGAGATAAAGGATGCTTCTGACATTGCTGCCGATATTTGCCCCGGTGTATAAATAAAACAACTAGACCGGCTCCAGGACACGGGTGGCAGCGCATGTAAACGGCCAGGGGCCACAGAACCAACCCGCTTGGCCAATATGGTCTGTAACGACTCAAACCTTAATCAGTCGTTGGACTCGTCTTAGATTCAGGAGGCGTATGTCTATCCCATGCATGTTTAATACCCTCACTGTATTACCCTCTACCACTTCTGCTGGGAGGCTGTTCCACTTATCTACCACCCTCTCAGTAAAGAAAAACTCCGGGAATTTGGGAGTTAATGTTCTCAGTCGGCCAGCAATCTGCTCTCCTTCACAGTATCGAAATTATATGAAGACGCTCGAGATCTGACCTTATGGTAAAGTTTGTGTCGTTTCTGCTACAGAGATAAAGACACGTCGTGAATGAGAGTATTATTCCGGACAACATCCGCCGCACAGAGACTGAAATAAGTGAAGGATAACGGAACGGCCTCGATCGGGATAAAAATTACCATCGCGTGACCCAAACGCTCAGTCCTTTATAATCCGCTGAGCTGGAAGCAGTTATAGTGAGGACCTCGGGCACAGCGGGCGCTCCGATAAAGGATCCAGCCCCGGGGTTATTGGCAGCCCGGAACGGACAAAATTCCAAAACAGCGATCGTCCTGTGAAATATTTTGCCTGCTGGTTACGGGATCTGCCCCGGGCTGCGGGGTAAACGCGGCGGGATTAAGGCTGTTAGTAGAGTCTTAGTCCCATTGAGCACCATCGGCGCAGGTCTCAGGGGAGAAGCTCAACATCCCACGAGAAGTACCGCGCAGGGTAACAGGGCAGTAACGGCCCCCGCGGATACCGGCAAACAGTACTGCAGGGCAATGGCCCCCATGGTCAGGATACCGACATGCAGCACTGCAGGGTAACGGCCCCCGCGGTCAGGATACACAGTACTGTAAGGGCGGCGGGTATAGCTGGGTAACGGCCCCCGCGGTCAGGATACACAGTACTGTAAGGGCAGCGGGTATGGCAGGGTAACGGCCCCCGTGGTCAGGATACCGGCAGAGTAACGGCAGTAGGATGACTGGAAAGTAAACGCTTGTGACAGCGGGAGAAGCATGAAGTGTCGCTAGGGTAACAGGAAACCCGCTCATTGTATTTGCTTAGAGGTCACGTCAGGCTCTAGTTTGTTGACACAAGAAAGTAATTTATGTTTTTGGCAGTTCGGAGGCCAAAGCATCACAATGCAGCTCCTGAGCAGCAGGGGGGCTGTGAAAGCTGGCTGGGAGTGATAGGAATAACATGGTTACAGAAAGTAACAGGAACGCTGTAGTCCCCCCAGCAGGCGCACGTCCCGTTTCCACCAATTGAAGTCAACCCACCAGCCTTGCTTCGGGGTGGCTGCCCGCGGCGTTGCCCTCCTGCCCCTCAGCCTTGTGGTGGCTGCCCACCGCGTTGCCCTCCTGCCCCTCAGCCTTGTGGTGGCTGCCCGCCGCGTTGCCCTCCTGCCCCTCAGCCTTGTGGTGGCTGCCCGCCGCAGTACCCTCCTGCCCCTCAGCCTTGTGGTGGCTGCCCACCGCAGTGCTCTCCTGCCCCTCACACGCCCAAATCAATCTCTTCTACCGACAGCCGGCTACTGGGCGTCCTGTCCCTCAAAGCCCCGCCTGCGACTGGCATCACTCGAGCCGTTATGAGGGGGTTAGGCTGCGCTTTCAGATTCCCGCCATAAACCACAACCCCACCAATCACACCGCGGGGTCTGTCTGACTGACTAGCAGCCTAACGGTATCACGCGATATTTATAGCGTCAGACACTGTGGGACCCGCGCAATCCGCCAACTTTTCGTCGCAAGCGCGGCCAATGAATAGCCACTCCCCCTGATTACTATTGGTAAAGGTGCATTCCTTTCGTCTCCTTATTGGCTTCATGACTCTGCCCTTCACGCTGCTGTCTAGTAGCCCCACCCAGCGTCCAGCTGCGAGCTCTGTTCTCGCCCTCCTATTGGCTGAGTAACCGCCGCGGCGCTGCCCCTCCCCTTTTCTTTCTATTTCCTATGCTGATTGGCTAGTATGCCCTGCCCAATCTTTCATCACCACTTTGGATTGGCTTGCTGCGTAGTCTGTCAGTGATTTCGGGGGGAGCGGCCGGTGTCCGGAGGGATTTGCTGTCCGTCGGGCGGAGAGTCTGAGGCGAAGAATTGAGCGTGCGGACTATCGCGCTGCGGGATAAGGTTGGGGTGTTGACCCGCGTGTTCCCGGGGACTTAGCGCCGGTAAGTAGTCTGCAAGTATCCTGCATCTTTGGAGCGGTTTGCCCGGCGGGGACCCTGACAGCTTGCGGCCCCATGGCTTGGAAATATGGAGCGGGGTGTAGCCTGACATGCCGTGGGTTACTGGGTCCTGCCAGCTCGGTGGCACCTAACAAAGAATACACGGCTATCCGGGGGCCCGCAAGGCTGTTCCGTATATAGGGTTAACCCGCTGTTCTAAGCACTGGACCATTCTAGATAAGGGGTTAAATGCTCGCCCGCAATTATTTTCGTTGGAATAGCGCCAGCAAATTCAACAGCGCAGCAAAGGGTTAAAGCCGTGGACCCTGCCTGTGGAGGTGTAAAGGGTTAAGTGCGCTGATGCTTACGCCGTACAGCTCTGTGAGTAAAGTGGATGCTGCACTCTAAAGGGTTAACGAGCGTCAGGCAGTGATTGGCCGCTGCAGACTCCCTGAGATTTATTGTTATCCGACTTGTCTTCGCTGCGGCGGGGTGTGATGGGTTAATGCTGCCGGTGCCTCCGTCTGGGTGATGTAATGCGGTAATGGAGGTGATGTGGTGCTCGGCGGCCCCTGTAGGGTGACATGCAGCGGGTGGGGTCAGTACACAGGCCCGGTACCCAGGTGAGCACATGGCTTCTGCCATCTCCCTTAGTCTGGTCCGGGTCCGGGTGGGTCAGAGTGGCTTCATGCCCCGTACTGTAAGACGGACCCCTGCCGATGAGCCTCTGCTTGTTTCCTGCAGTGACAGCCCGAAGGCCACGGTGCGAGGAGGTGCTGGGCGTGGGCCGTCTTAGCGCTGGCCTATTGCATGTAAACCGTCTGATATGCCCGGTGCGGCTCTGGGCCGTGTCTGGGGCCATCGGAGGCCTAAGCGCTGTGTGAGGGGGTGGGGTGAATGTGGATTAATTGCAGCTGTCACACGCCTGCTGTCCCGAGCGCCTGCCCCGTGAGCCGGCAGGATCGCCCGTACCCCGGGGTGGTTTACTGTGTTGCTAAGATGTTTTGGATTTGCCCGGTCCGCTGTACCCCCCCCCCCGGTCGCTGTCCCCCCCCCCCCGGTCGCTGTCACCCCCCCGGTGACGTTGTTTACACGCGTGTCTGGTGAGTGTTTTGTTTGTATAAAGTGTTATTGGAATAGATGCCATGTTTTTGTTATGTCTGCCCTTTGCCTGATACACGCACCACGTATCGGAGCGCGGTGTCACCGGGTACTGTCCGTGTCACCGGCTACTGTCCGTGTCACCGGCTATGGTGCGTGTCACCGGCCAATTCTCTGCTCGTCGTCTTGTGCGTTGTTTGCGGAGGAGGCTCCGTTTCGGCCGATTCACCTGGAGCTTCTCCGGCATACGTTGGTTTTTGAGGATTTTACACCGTAAAGCTCCAGTCCTGCCGGTGAAACTCGTCTCCCATCTGCCGTCCTCTCTCCTCCTGTTCTTCCGTCGCCTGCTTTGGCTTCTGTCTTTAGTGACTCGGAACCGTCTGGCGTGAGGGGGCAAGTAAAACAAATACCGGGTCCTGTCTACCCATTGTACAGAGCTACGGAATATGATGGCGCTATATAAAACAATGTCCCCATTGCCATGTCGGCGGTTCATTCACGCCGTAGGGAGTAGGTTAGTGTGAGGCCGGCTGGGGGGCGCTCGTTGCCGCTCGCTGCCGGTGCGGTGGGCAGATGGCTTGGAATAAATAAAGGAAACGCAGGAGATGCGACATATATATATATATATATATATATATACACAACGTTAATCCCGTCGGCTGCCTGGAGGGGGAGGGGTTGCGTTCGGTGTTAGGGCGGAATAAGCGCAGTGTTGGCTCAGATTGTTGGGGTTTAGCTTCCCCGGTTTATCACCAGGATGGGGTGTAACGCAGCGGGGGTTAAGCTGAAATCTGGCCAGAAATGTGGTGTAGACAGCTGTGTGTGATGGGAGTGGCAGAGGACGGCTGTGGAGGATCAGGTCTGATACGAGTTCTGTATGAGCGTCGCCTGTCAGGATTAGGGTAACGAGGCATTTATTTAGGTCTACAGGTCATGGTTTCGGACTCGGGTGCTGATTTTGTGTCTGCGCCGGCTGTCTCTGTAATGTTTGGTGGCGTTGGGATTATCGCGCATCGCTCTGACCCCTCGTTATACGGACGACGCGCAGTTAACTTACTGATTACTCTAATTGGCTGAAATTACGGGGAGCTTTAATGGGCGAGTACAGGGATTACGGGGTGTTCTTCCGCGGGGCTCTCCTGGTCTGTCGCGGATTCTCTCGAAAGCTCTGCTCTTCGTTCGCCGGTGTCTTTCCCGCTGTCTCTCTTTGTCTCTCTTTCCGCTGTCTGTCTCTCTTTCCCGCTGTCTCTCTTTCCCGCTGTCTCTCTTTCCCTGCATGCGGCTTTTACACCCAGAGATGGTTGCCGGGGGCCACTCCTGCGATCTGCCGGCAGCTCTGATCGCTTTCTTTGCTGCGCAGACAGCGGCTGAGGGCGTTAAAGGCTTTTAAGGGGTATTTTATGTAACTGAAGCCCCCATCTGTTTAGGGAAAGCACTTCTTTTGAAATGACGGGGAGCACTTTCTGCGCCGGGGTCTCGGACCCCCCATAGAGTTAGCTGAGCCAGTGGTCAGAGTCACGTTTCTGAGGGGGTAATACGGTGCGTTGTGCAGATTGCGAGGGGGGAGCGTGAAGCGTCGGTGCGCGCGATGGCCGGAGGGTCCCTTTAACCAAATCGTCTGCCGCCGCGCGCGAGGACTTCGTGTTTCTCAGTTAAAGGAGTTCAGTCTACAAAACGGCGTTCATTCAAACGGAGAGTAAAAATTCAACCAACGCGTCTTGCTGCTTGTAAACAGGTGAACGCCTTCCTTGGTTATTGAAGTTGGACGTTGAGCCCTCCGTCTCGTTGGACTTCTTGCCGCTTCTGCCTGTGAGGAGGATCCGTCTGGATCTGAGCAAAAGCTGGCGGCCCTGCGCGCTGTATTTATAACTCATTCCGCAATATTAAATGTTTGCTCGGTGTGTATAATATATACATGTATGACAGACATGTCAATCCGTGCCTTTTGTGTGTGGAATGCGTGTGTCTGTGCTGTAAGCTCATGCGCGGCAGCTTCAGTAGAGCCTCCTGTTATACGCTGTTGCCGGGAGATGAATGTTTACAGACAAGCGGCCAGTGGCTCGGTGTGATGGGAAGCGTGATCCTGGCGTGTGTGCATTGGGGTGTTAATTTTACACCCCCGCCGTATAAACCCGCGTCTTGTTGGGGATGGCAATGTATGGGGCGGGGGGGGGTCTGGTTGCGTGTTTCCCCGGCCCTGCTGGCCCTGGAAATAGGCAGAGGCAGTAAAGGGACGAAGGACGCAGCAATAAAGATCTCAATCGCCGGCCGCCTTATTACCTCGGCCTGATCTCGTATATTCCATGCGCAGTGCAGATCTCGGAAGCAAATGAACTCCTAATGGTGTTTAGGGGTTAAAATGAGCATTTATTATTATTATTATTATTATTATTATTATTATCATCTTTTATTTATATGGCGCCAACAGTTTACGCAGCGCTTAATACAATCCATAAATTCAGGGGATCTGACAAGACGAGAATCGACAGACAAACCGATCCAGAGACTCGGCTCGCAAGCTTACATTCTATATATATATTTATAATGTGTGTGTGTGTGTATATAATATATATGTGTGTGTGTATATGATGTGTATATATGTATATAATGTGTGTGTGTGTGTGTATATAATATACTATCATATAATATATTGTGTGTGTATATAATTAGTGGTATATCGAATCGTGTGATGTGTGTGTATATTAATGTGTATATTATATATGTGGTGTGTGTGTATATATGTATGTGTGGTGGTATACTAAGTCAATGTGTGTGTATATAATGTGTATATTGAATGTATATGTGTGTGTGTGTATATATGTGTGTTTGTATATAATGTGTATATAATGTATATATGTGTGTGTTTGTATATAATGTGTATATAATTGTGTGTGTATATAATATGTGTATATATGTATATATATATGTAGCGTGTATATAATGTATATGTATTAGGGAGAGCCATCCTAACTGAAATGATGTCTCCAGGATTTGCAGTTACCCGCGACTTTAACCCCTCGAGTGTTGGCTGTTTCCAGGCACAGCAGTAATTGTCCACGCAGGTTTTGACACCGGTTTCCTCATCCCTGAGGTGTTTAGTCCCTTTTGTGATGGGGGGGGGGGTTTTAATGATGAGCGGACCCCTGCTGTATGGAGTGGGGGGCTTCTCGAGCCGTCTGACCCCACGTAAAGTCTCCGTGCTGTTCACGCGTGTGTATTCTGTTTTATAGTAGTGGGCCATTATTATGAATTATTATATTATTATTATTATTATTATATTATTATTATTAGAGCTCCTCTGCCTCACTCTTGTGTTTAAATAAAGCAAGACTAAGTTGGTTCAGTGCCCGCCGCTCCTAGAAAGCTGCCGGCAGAGCCAGGTTCCGCTCGAGTGCCTCCCATGCCTGCCGGTACCTGCCATGCGCCGCCCAGGGCCGGCCCGACAATGGAGCCGAGTGGGGCAGAGTGGTTTTCGCTTACCAAGTGGTCAGTACCCGCTCGGCGCCCCTCACTCTCCTCTGCGAGCCGTCTAGCTCGGTGCCGGTTTGTAATGCTGAGGGCCGGAAGATGGCGTCATTTCCCACGCTCAGCATTACAAACCGGCACCAAGACCGAGCAGGGAGACTCGCTGCAGGACCGCTGAAAGGTAAGTACAGGGGGAGGGGAGAGAGGAAGGCTAGATAATGGGGGCGCGCAGGTAGATAATGGGGGCTGTTGGAGAACAGTTTTCTCCGGTATAACCTGTGCTGGGGGGCTTTGCAGTGCTGCCGGGGGGCTTTGCGGTGCAGACGCTGCTGTCATCCCGTATAAATATATGTAACTCTTTACCCCGTATACCACACAAGCTTCCTGCGCTCGGCTGTTCGGGGGGCCGCGGGCTGGATTGCTGCCCTCCTTCTGTATCCAGCGCTGCGATGAAACTCTTTGGGCCGAACGCAACTTTCTCTTGTCCGTTTACCCCGAAGCCTCCAGTGTTCTCTGTGCTGGCAGCCGGTCCGGAGTGGGATGAAGTCACACATTGCGCAATGCCGAAAATATTCCAGACAAAAGCCCTGTGCGTGCGCGGGGAATGCTGAGCACAGAGATGTCCTTTTGTATTCGAATGCTACTTTATCAGCGCCATGGACACGGCTTTCCCATTAACTGGGGCTGGAATCGCTTCACGGGACGTCTGGCTGTAGGGCACGATACTGTTGGGGTGCGCTGGTGTAACGTCTTCCGGTGGTCTGTAGATTGTACCGGGCCTTTACACTCGGGTGCTTCGGCTTTGCTCGGTGCTGATTCCCGGCGTTCTGCATCCCCGGCTGCCCCTCGATCGTTAGTTTATCATTGATCGCTTTTACCAGCACGCGGTGGGACGCACGGGGGTCATAATGAGTAAAAATTGAGCGTTATAAATGAAGTGAAGAAGCATTAATATTTCTGACATTTCTTTAAATATTTTTGTGGGGGGCAAATGCCTAGGGGGGGCACCAGACACTGGCACTGCTGCTAGATATACCCAGCTGCATGAGCATTAAAAAATCAGGGGGCCGCTGGCCTTAAAGTGACAGACGCCGCCATCCCCTCCCCCCGGCATCATTGCTTCTGTGCCGGCTGCTCGCCGTCTACGGG
>VKOC01006238.1:0-19458 GCA_009364415.1 Spea multiplicata
AAAACTACTTAACTCCGCGATATGAGGTGATGTATTTGGTGTCTCAAAAGATTTAATCTAGCATACAAATGCATTTACTATGATCCTTTACACATATATCTTTCAGGTTTACTCAACTGTAATCCTAGGAGAAAAAGGATAGAAATCCCATAATAAAGGGTTAATCTCTTTTCACTTCTCGACTTTCGATTCTTCTGGCAAAGTCACTGATTTAACATTTTAATGCAATTAAAAACTTTCAATCTACGACCCACGTCTGATCTTTTCTTCCCAACTGTTCTATATTCAGTAATCCCGTTGGAATTATTAATCCAGGTGTAAAAGGTAAACGAGTATGTGGTTTGTAGACACGGCAGATTATGTTCAATGGGACAGGGTTTATTATTGAAGGATTTAATGATACCAAAGAACTTCAACTTCCAATTTTCATCATTTTTCTTCTTATCTATTTCGTTATTCTATTTGGGAATGCGGCCATTTTAATTGCTATTTTAGGTGACTCTAATCTTCACACTCCTATGTATATTTTTTTGATTAAACTCTCATTCATTGACATAACCTATGCCTCGAATATCATTCCCAAACTGTTACATATTCTGCTTACTCAACATAAAACCATTTCTTTCTCGGGGTGTATAATCCAGATGTATATTTTTATATACCTGACATGTACGGAATTTTTTCTCCTTGGAGCCATGGCTTATGACCGATATGTGGCAATTTGCCACCCCCTTCATTATTACAATCTGATGACCATAAGAGACTGCTGTGTGTTGATCATTACTGCATCGGGCATTGGATTATTGGACCCTGTGGCACATGCCGTGCTTATTTCCCGGATGAACTTCTGTGCTTCTCGCCATATTGACCATTTTTTCTGTGACATTACCCCATTGTTGAAGCTCTCTTGCAGCGACACCTCCAAGGTCGAAATGATAACCTACATTTTCGGGACATTGATTCTATTTCCTGCGTTTCTGCTCACTTTACTCTCATATATATTAATTATCTCCAACATTCTAAAAATAAAATCGGCAGAGGGTCGGCGTAAAGCCTTCTCCACCTGTACCTCTCATTTGACCTCTGTCACCATGTTCTACGGAACCATTATATGTCTGTATATGAGACCAACAGCAAGCTACGCCCCAAGCCAGGACAAGTTTTTTTCTCTGATATATGTTGTCATGATCCCGATACTTAATCCCATCATTTACAGTCTGAAAAACCAAGACATTAAAAGTGCATTAAAGAAACATAAAAACAAAATTTCTTTTACAAAACAAAATTGGAAATAATCATTATTCAAAGGATCTTCAAATTCTTCAAAATAGATGCAAAGGTTAAAACCATATTATTGGATGTTTTCACTATAGCTGTTTGATGTATGCTTTGTTTTTTATAATAGACCCGATGACATTAGGAAAGAAAACCAGAGTATTTTTTAATATTATTCTTACTTCCTCACAAGGTCGAAAATAGAAGTTCATAAAAAGAATGATTATAATCTTTCCTGTGCTAAAAATATAGACTGCAGTTGTATATTCTTGCCTGGGGTAGAAGGTCTTGGGGGAAGTACACTCTATGCCATAAAAATGGGGGCACATCGCCCTTTTGGGTGAGCGAGCTTCCTGATGCACTGCAGCTCAATGGACCATTTATGAAGAAAATCTCCAATCTCCATTACACTATGGAGGACTTCATGGTGGGGTATAAGATGTTTGATTAATTTCTCATATGTTTTATATTTTTTTTTAATTTACTCCATTTTTTAAAATTTTATATTAGAGATTATTTGGGGTTTTTAAAAGAACTCAAGCACCTCTTCTGTAACAGGCGATACCCCGGATAATGTTCCTCCATATAATTACTTAATTACCGTATTTGCTCGATTATAAGACAACCCTGATTATAAGATGACCCCCCAAAATCTGAATATTAGTTTAGGAAAAAAGAAAAAGCCTGAATATAAGATGACCCCATAGGAAAAAAAGTTTTACCAGTGAATGTTAATTCATGTAAACTATTTTTTAAATAAAAGTATGATTGAGACAAATATTTTGTTTTTATTTCCTTTTATTTTTCCAGCCTGCTTCCCCTAGTTATGACATCTGCCCAGATTGCACTCTGCCCCAGAAAATGCCTGGTGACCCCCTATATGCCTGTGCCCCTGATATGCCTTTACCCTCTATAAGCCACTGTGCCCCACTGATATGCCTTTTGACCCCCTATGTGCCACTCTGCCTCAAGAAATGGCCTTATTACACTATATCTGCCTCGGCATTTAGGGGGTTAAAAGGCATATTATCGGGGAGAGTGGCATATAGGGAGGTATAAGGCATTTCAGGAGGCAGAGTGGCGTATAGAGGGTTAAAAGGCATTTCTGGAGGCAGAGTGGCATTAAGTGGGTTAAAAGACATTTCATAGAGCACTCTGCCTACAGAAATGCCTTATGCCCCCATTTAACCCTCCCCCCAGAGGTCCTCTTAGGGACCTCCTGAACATGCCTGTGATGCCACAATGACATCACTTAGCTCCCATTATAATTTTTTTATTATTATTTATATTTTTTTAATGATTTTTATTATTATTTTTTAAATGAATAACCTTTTTTCTGCTTCATCTGTTTCAGCGGAGGGGAGGGGGCGAGATGACATGGTTTCTCACTCCCCTCCCCATGATCCCCCTGCACCGATCACACTGTGATCTCTATGCAGGTCCTCACAGATGTGCATAGAGATCGCAGCGTCTGTGCCTCATCGGAGGACAGGATATCCCCTGCAGGGATCGGGTAGTTTAAAATGTAACAGCTTTTCATCAGCACAGAGAAGCTGGCGATGCCGGCTTCTGCTGTCAGTGGGGAGTCCAGGCTCTCAAACGACAGCCTGATCTTCCGTGCAGCGGCAGGGATGCGTCTCTGACGCTGCAAGAAGGACTGGACGTATCGGTATGTCCATAGGGGATTCTTGAAAGGCGTTTTTTGGACGTCCCGGTACGTCCATAGGGGATTGAAGGGGTCAAACATGCATGGGATATGCATAAACCCCAATCTAAGACAAGACCATAAACTGGTTAAGGTTTGAGTGTCTACATAATGGGCATACTAGGTGGGCCAAATGGTTCTGCCAAAGCCAACGTTAAGTGAAAAAAATATTTACAGAACTTTTTTCAATACAAGGAGTGCTAAATTTATAAAGATGTTTTGCTTTTGTGTATCCTGGGTATAGATGAGTACCAGGGGTCATTACTCGCCCTCAGAGTGGAAAGCAGAGATTGATTGCACCTGATGCTTACATTGTGTTAGGGAATACTGCACATTATAAAAGCGATAAATACCGGCTTCCTCTAGATTAATTCATCCTTAATGCAGATGGAGTAAGCAGCCTGTAATCATTCTGTGCGAACCTACAACATAGGTGAGTGGCATAAATACCAAAAAACATAAACCGTAAAAGTTACTTAAGCGATGTTAGAACAGATTATTTTGTGTAAGGCTACAGGTATCTGCACCGCATATCCAATAAAAGATCTTACTTAGCAGTTATTTTTATATATGTCTTATTATTAAATTTTATATGTTGTTGCAAAATGCTCAATAAAAATGTAGTCGTCTAAGATAAAACTGAAAGCAAGAGTTAATGCACAAAAACTACTTATGAGGTGATGTATTTGGTGTCTCAAAAGATTTAATCTAAAATACAAATGCATTTACTATGATCCTTTACACATATATGTTTCAGGTTTACTCAACTGTAATCTAAGGAGAAAAAGGATAGAAATCCCATAATAAAGGGTTAATCGCTTTTCATTTCTCGACTTTTGATTCTTCTGGAAAAGTCACTGATTTAACATTTTAATGCAATTAAAAACTTTCAATCTACGATCCACGTCTGATCTTTTATTCCGACCCCAACTGTTCTATGTTCAGTAATCCTGTTTAATTAATTAATCCCGAATTATTAATCCAGGTGTGTTTAAAAAAGGTAAACAAGTATGTGGTTTGTAGACACGACAGAGGTACCACGCTCTATGCTAATTGTAATTGTTGAGTAATTATTATTATTATAATAATTGCATTTTTTTATTTACAACATGTTAATGTACATTCATCAAATTATCTTTCATAGAATATTTTATGATTATTGTTACCAAACTAAATTAAAAAAAATATATAATAAGGTTCCAGGCAGAAACAAGCTAGGGATTTGCGTTAAACAGTTCTAATCCTACTGCGTCACGTTTCTCTACTGTTTCCTTCAACCTGGAAGTTGAATGGTAAATAATTAGTGAATAGCAACCCAAAATATATATATATATATATAAATATGCATTTTTTTCTTTTGCTATCTCAACCGAAAACATGAATCTATATTAATTTTCACATCATCATTTACATCAGATTATGTACAATGGGACAGGGTTTATTATTGAAGGATTTAATGATACCAAACAACTTCAACTTCCAATTTTCATCATTTTTCTACTTATCTATTTAATTATTTTATTTGGGAATGCGACCATTTTAATTGCTATTTTAGGTGACTCTAATCTTCACACTCCTATGTATATTTTTTTGATTAAACTCTCATACATTGACATAACCTATGCCTCGAATATCATTCCCAAACTGTTACATATTCTGCTTACCCAACATAAAACCATCTCTTTCTCGGGGTGTATAATCCAGATGTATATTTTTATATACCTGACATGTACTGAATTCCTTCTCCTTGGAGCCATGGCTTATGACCGATACGTGGCAATTTGCCACCCCCTTCATTATTACATTCTGATGACCATAAGAGACTGCTGTGTGTTGATCGTTACTGCATCGGGCATTGGATTATTGGACCCTGTGGCACATGCCGTGCTTATTTCCCAGATGAACTTCTGTGCTTCTCGCCATATTGACCATTTTTTCTGTGACGTTACCCCATTGTTGAAGCTCTCTTGCAGCGACACCTCCAAGGTCGAAATGATAACCTACATTTATGGAACATTGCTTGTATTTCCAGCGTTTCTGCTCACTTTAATCTCATATATATTAATTATCTCCAACATTCTAAAAATAAAATCAGCAGAGGGTCGGCGTAAAGCCTTCTCCACCTGTACCTCTCATTTGACCTCTGTCACCATGTTCTACGGAACCATTATATGTCTGTATATGAGACCAACAGCAAGCTACGCCCCAAGCCAGGACAAGTTTTATGCTCTGATATATGTTGTCATGATCCCAATACTTAATCCCATCATTTACAGTCTGAAAAACCAAGACATTAAAAGTGCATTAAAGAAACATAAAAACAAATTTTCTTTTACAAAACAATATTGGAAATAATCATTATAATCTTTCCTGTGCTAAAAATATAGACTGCAGTAGCATATTCTTGCCTGGGGCAGAAGGTCTTGGGGGAATTATACTCTATGCCATAAAAATGGGGGCACATCGCCCTTTTGGGTGAGCGAGCTTCCTGATGCACTGCAGCTCAATGGACCATTTATGAAGAAAATCTCTAATCTTCATTACACTATGGAGGACTCATGTTGGGGGTATAAGATGTTTTATTAATTTTCTTATATTTTTATATTTTTTAATTTATTCCTTTTTTAAACATTTTTCTGCTTCTCAGTTTTTTTCGTTTTCTCACTTATTCTCCAAACCAGAATTATTTTTTGGCTATTCTATATGCTGTCTTGGTTCCTTTATTATTTATAGTCTTAAAAAAATCAGGAAGTTAAAGTTGCTTTTATGAAACAAAATAGCATGTGTCAAAATATTTTTATTTAAGCATAAAATAAAGTGAGATATGTAGATCAGCCTTACAGAAAAGTGGTCTGATTTCATTTTGTTTCAATAAACTTTCTTCATCTGGACTTCACCATTGTTGTTAGTCATGTGTTTTTTTCCTCAAACACCACACTAATCTTATTCTTTACGGCAACTCTAAGGAAGTCCGTTCCTCTATAGAGGTTCCTCTACTAAGGAGGTGCAGAAAGCTAGGTTGTCTGGCATTTAGGGCCTGGCTTTGCGTACACTTCCTGTGACCCTGTGACCCCTGTATTGCCACCCTTCACAGGCTTAAATACCTAGAGGGCACCTACCCATTTGTTTTTTCCTCACTTGATTTTGTATTTTAATATTATATTTACATTTCATTTAATATCCTATACAATATTATATTTGCATAGCATTTATTAATTCCATAGCACCGTTACAAAACACCTGACACTACATAAACTCATAAAATTACCAATGATTCGAACATGTTAATATATATATATATTCTAAAAGGGGAGAACTTTGCACTGGGTTTTCAATTCCCTTGCCTCCTCTACTGATTTCCATAGTAGGAAGCAGCTATTTTCATCTGCCTGCGCCATACGTAACATAACAGTGCCAAAAACTTCAGGCCGACACCAAAAAACACACCAGGATAGGCTCTGCCACACCGACACCCCAAACACACACACCAGGACACACTCTGCCACACCGACACACCAAACACACATGCATTGATGGCCCAGCCGGGCCCCCTTTAGTTTTAATGTATCCCAACCACACCCTTGTGTATTGTCCCATGTGCATTTGTGCCCCCAGTCAGCCCCCTTCTGCATTTATGCACCAACACCTTTGTGTATAGATTTATGTGATGTCCGTAGCCATCCCCTCCCTTGTGTATTGATGCCCCCTTTTGTACTGTTGAATGCACCCATATGGTCCTTCTGCCACCATGTTCTGTTTGGGACAACTTTGAAGCTGGTCAGTTCAATTTACCCCACCAAGTCATATATTTTTGAACAACCCATGGTATTTCAAATGGCAGTATTTTATCCCTTTCCATGACCTAATTTTACCACAAGCCTTAGTCAAAATTTCTGATGATATTTGTTTTTTCCCCACGCACATTGTACTTCAGGCAGAATTTCCAGCTCCTGGTATATGTCACTGTCAAACAACACCCCCATTTGTGTTCAGCAACATCTTTTGAGTACAGGGATACCAACTATGCATGTGTTTGTCTGGTTGTTTGGGCCTAAGAGGACACTTTGGGAAGTGGCAGGTTTTTTTTTCATTTTGGTCAGTCTGTGCTTATGCCCTATGTGGGACTTAATTGAACTCCATCAAATCACTGATTTCTTTAAGTAGATATCCCTTGGGTATTTGAAATGCTAGTATTTCATCTCTTTCATGTCAGTATTTTTGGTAGGATACAGCGCTAATTCTAGCATTTGCTCATAAATATTTGATTTTTTTTTTTCTACATTTTATTGGAACTGGATAGTTCCCCTAATGGTGACACACCTGCATAAATATTTTTAACTGTTACCATATTTTGTATAATGTTTATAAAAATTATCAGAATACATGGGCCAGATGGGTATTGTCTGCCAGGAAATTCAATATTTCTATGTTCCATGTATAGAAAGTACATGTTTAGCTCATTTGTATCCTGGGTATAGATAATTATCAAGGGTCATTACTTGTTTCAGAGTGTAAAGCATCGGTTGATTGCACCTGTTGCCTAAATGTCCTCAAGTGTGTTACATTTTCCTGCCACACAGTATAAAAGCGATAAATGACAGCCTCATCTAGATCAATGAATCCCTAGTACAGAAGCAGTTTATAACGTATCAGAGAGATATTATTACAACCCGGACAGCACAGAGGTGAGTAGCATAAATACCAAAAATACAAAACTTGTAGACTTGCTTACATGATGCTAGATAAATATTATTTATCGTTCTTAGGCTACAACAGTATAAAGAATGTTTATGTGCATTTATATATATAAATTCTTTGGTAAGCAAAATAAATTATTATTATTAGTAGTAGCAGTAGTCGTGGTAGTAGAGGTAGTTTTACTATTATTATTATTATTGTTATAATTGATTTTTTAAACAAACTAAAAAATAAAAATTTCCATTTTCTTTAAACAGATTATTATTGTTGTATAAAGATAAGCTGAAATAATAGGTATTTATATTTATATATTATAAAACTACTTACCCACATTTTATAAGGGGAAGTACTTGCGGTCTCACATTTACATCAGTTACATAATTTACACAAATATCTTTCACATGTATTCAAATATAAACATAAGGTCAAAAATTTGCATAATTAATCGCATAATTAAAATAAAAAATTCACCTGCAAATTTTTTTTTTTTATGATTATTGTTAGCAAAATTAAATATATAAGTTCACAAATGTTGCACGGAACTGGTGGACATTCCATAGTTAAATGTCTTGATCCTGCTTTTCCTACAAATTGGAAGTGGATTTTTTAATGAATAGATGCTAATATATAAAAAGAACAAAAATGTGCATTTTTTTCTTTTGTTATTTAAATCAATAATGTGAATCTACATTTCTTTTTGCAGAAATAGGAATATAACAACATAAAATCATGTACAACGAGACAGGATTTATTATTGAAGGCCTTACCGATAAACAAGGACTCCAGCTCCCAATGTTCCTTGTTTTCCTACCCATTTTTCTCATGATTCTTTTTGGGAATGCGACCATTTTAATTGCTATTTCAAGTGACTCTAATCTTCACACCCCTATGTATATTTTTTTGATGAAACTCTCATCCATTGACATAACCTATGCCTCGAATATTCTACCCAAACTGTTGCATATTCTGCTTACCCAACATAAAACCATCTCTTTCCCTGGGTGTATGATCCAGATGTATTTCTTTGTATCTCTGACATGTACTGAATTCCTTCTCCTTGGAGCCATGGCTTATGACCGATATGTGGCAATTTGTCACCCCCTCCATTATTACAATCTGATGACCATAAGAGACTGCTGTGTGTTGATCGTTACTGCATTGAGCATTGGGATATTGGACCCTGTGGCCCACACCATCCTTATATCTAAGATGTCCTTCTGTGCTTCTCACCACATTGACCATTTTTCCTGTGACGTTACCCCGTTGCTGAAGCTCTCTTGTAGTGACACCTCCAACGTGGAAACGTTAACGTATATTCTTGGGACATTCCTTATATTTCCTGCATTTCTGCTCACTTTAACCTCGTACGTATTGATTATCGCCAACATTCTAAAAATCAAATCGGCAGAGGGTCGGCGTAAAGCTTTCTCCACCTGTACCTCCCACCTGACCTCCGTCACCATGTTCTATGGAACTATTCTGTGTTTGTATATGAGACCCTCAACGAGCTACGCTCCAAGCCATGACAAGTATTTCGCTCTGATATATGTTGTCTTGATCCCTATACTAAATCCCATTATTTACAGTCTAAAAAACAAGGACATTAACGACGCCTTAAAGAAAGTTAAGTACAAAATGTTTTTAAAAACAATGTTTGCCAAAAATGATTAACCAAAGGTGACAAATCTTCAAATGCCTTATTATACACAAAGGTTAATAACGTACAGTACTGTGCATTAGTTTTAGGTAGGTAAAGTAAGAATACTTTCAAAATAGACATGTTAATCGTTTAATAGTTTATTTTTATCAATTAGTGAACACAAGAAAAATCTAAATCAAATCAATATTGGATGTGACCACCCGTTACCTTTAAAAAACCATCACTACAGTACTGTATATAACAATATTAATATGGTCTTCATTGCAGCTGATGACATGTTGATGATTGAATTATTTATCGGAAAGTGTGAAAATATCGTTAAATAGAAAAGCAGCCATGCTTTGCAATACTTTATATCATATCTGTCCAGTGGGGGCAATTTTGATTTAATTTAGTGAATAGATCCTAACATAGAAATGGAAAAAAACCCAGATGATGATTAAGGTGAAATTCCTGGAATTCATATAATTATTTAAGTATTTTTATTTTTATTTTATTACTATTTTTATTTTTTTTCTGCGTTCTTCGTATTCTCACAATGACATCTCATGAAGCTCAATGTGATCCAGAAGCTGGACTAGGTACATATATATATATATAATTGATTACTCCAATTTTTTTTAAATAAATTCTGACTGTATTAAATGTTTTTAAGTGTACAAATATATACAAAGAGACCCAATGAACAAGGTCTTGAAAATAATCAGAACTTCCCTTTTTTTTTTGTTTTTCTCATGGATATTAGTGACATTTCTGGACATCATTAATGGTAGGGGGTTACTCAACCCTAAGGTTTAGTTAGAAGCTCCATATAAGCACAAAAAATTACACAGAAAGGGGAGAGAACAGCTTTAAAAGCATACACATTCAGATTCCGACCAACATATACACAAAACGAAGCAAAAGATCAGCGCACACCCAGCAAATACTATTTAAAATTAACTATTTAAGCCATAAGTATTGGGCATTCTGTTACGCTATGTGGCCAGATATTGCTTAGCTCACCACTATGTTTCTCTATTTTTGAAGCTCTCCTGTAGTGATATGTCTGTTGTGGAAATACTAACCTACACTGGTGGTGTTTTCCCAGCTTTAACCCCTTAATGACAAAGCCCGTACATGTACGGGCTCAAAATGCATTATTTTCAATGGGTTTAGGGACCGCCCATTTTCCTTAAGGGGTTAATGCTCACTTTAACCTCCTATGTATTTATTATTTCCACCATTTTGAAAATAAAAATGTCTGAAGGTCGATGGAAAGCTTTTTCTACTTGCCCTTCTCACCTCTGACCTCTGTTACTATCTTTTATTGGACTTGTGTTTATATTTGAGACCCACTTCATCCTATTCTCCGAAACAGGAGCCTTTGCTGAATCCTATTATATATAGAAATTAGGAAGTTCAAGTTGCTCTAATGAAACTTAATAACAAAACGGCATGTGTCGGAGAACAAAAATCTGTTCACATGAGTTTGAAGGTACTTCATTTCCCGAAATGGTTAAATAATCAATTTGATATCCTAGAAAGGGTCCATTCAGTTATATTATCTGGAAGCCAAATGTGTCCTAAAAATGTCCCATAAAAAAAGCAGTTGTTTTTCTTTAAGCATTAAATACAGTCCTGTAACCCCTAATGTAAATTATCAATGAAGTTGGTTGGATTGGATTTTGTTCCGTTAAACTGCCTTAATCTGCAGACCTGGAGGCCGCCATTATTGTGAGTCATGTGATATTTTGGGTGACTTTGCCTGTTCAAACACCATACTGAGCTGATGCTTTATGGCAATGCTAATGAAGTCCTCCTCTGTAGACTTACACTAGTCAGCGTGTCTGGCTGGGTGGTTGACTTTTTATTGTTTACTACAACGTAGTATGATAAGAAGTCAGGGTGTTTGATGTTTGTATACAGCTAGAAAATATGCAAATTGCAAAAAGATACATAATTTACACTGTGGCAAGTAAGCACCAAGTGTGGGCCCCTGGCCACAAGAGCCAATGGTCCCATTATTAATTTACCCTTGCTTACGGTCTTTTGTGGTATGACATCCTAGCTTTAGAAGACTGTTTTGGATAACCCTCACATGATGGACACCTGAATCTTAGGCTTCCTAGACTTCTATCGCGAAATACCATGAGCAAGAACATAATTGATTTGTTCTTCAATGTTCTTGTTTAAATGGTTTTACATTAGCCAAAGAGAAATGACTAATTCAGAAAACCACAGCTTAATTCACCAATGTGCTTCATTCCTTATTAAATGTATTGCTTACTTAAGTCATGCAGATTTTAGGTCCTTCTATTTCTTCTCCTAGAATGTCGTCTCTTGTCCATTGATGATAACACCTTAGCTAGATTTAATGGCAGAAATAATAATATTATTTCAGAATTTACAAGCATATCCTTAGAACAGACAAATCATTGTTCGCAATTGTTATGTGATGCATTAGAAAATATTGTGAAAAATTTGTAATAAAAGAAAAAAAAAGTATAACAAAAAAAAAATATTATACGGGAAGTGCGGAACTTTTTGAATTTTCTGCATGCAATACAAAGATTGTATAGTTGTTTAGCTCGTCTGTATCCTGGGTATAGATGAGTACCAGGTGTTAGTATCGGTTCTCTTGATGCTTATATTTACTCAGGGGGGATACATTTTTCCTAACACATGGTATAAAAGTGACAAATTACGGCTCCGGCTCCATTAATCCTTAATACAGACGGAGAAAGCAGTTTATAATGTATCACAGAGATGCGCAACCGAGACAGCACACAGGTACGTAGCAGAAATACAAAAAGTTAAATAAACCCTTAGTTAAGTTACTTACGTGATCCTAGCATTTTTACGCTGTTAGTAACTATATGCATACGCTATGAATTTTTACATAAATCTTCTTTGCTAAGCATAACATTTTTGCACATCCTAAATTAATAACTTAATATTATTATTTAATAATATTATATTAATATTATTTAAAAATATATAAACAAATGAAAAAAATACAAAACTATTGTAGTGTTTTGATCACGTCTTGCCTTGTATTACAATAATGGAGATCCTGACCCCAGCTTTTTTATACACAATTTTAATTTATAAAATACATGAGCAGGGGACATGTATCTCACCCATTAACCCTTAATATGAAGCTCAAACCAAAAAGAGGGACTTTTCTCTTGCAGCCTAGGTACCAGCGTGTCTTTTGTTCTGCCACCTCGAGCTCAAGGCACGCCACGAAAGGTGAGTTGTAAGTGTTTAGCCTTAACTCTGTAGTAAGGGTTTGGTTTTCATGGGGTGCCCTGATGTGCTTTGTTCAAACTACCATAATAAAGCATCATGTTTATTGAAAGTATGAATTTGTAGCTTTGGTTTTAAGTTTGGCAAATGTTCATGTCTTGATGCCACTCAGTAAATTGGGAGTGAGTGGAGACATAATGGATCCCTGTCTATAAAACCCTGTTGTCCGGCTTATCCTTTTGCTACAGAGAGCGCCCTACACAATCATATTGAAGTTAGTAAATTTAAATGTTTCATTTAATCTCAACTCAACTACAAACTTGTAGTTTAGGGAAAAATTCCTCCTAATGGACTTAGATCAACTAACATTATTTGTAATTGTTTTGAAGTAATAGTCTTACATTTTTGTCAACAGAAGATGCAATGTAACCTCCAACCATGTGGGGCGCTGGTGCATTGGGGTAAACATCTCACTCAAGCAGAAGCAATTTGGAAATCCACTGCCATGATGTGTGAAATTATCAGGATTTTTTTATCTTACTTTTTGATAGCCTCCGTGGGCTAAAGATGAAGACATGAGGGCATTGTTAGAGAACAACGGTTGTATCAAAGTGTTTAAAATCATATTTTTTTTACAGATTGTACCATTTTGTGTGTTAAGGGTTTAAGCAGGGATTTTCATGAGATGATCCAGGAAATTTGCCTTCATTAGATGATTCATGAATTTAACTGCAACCCTTAAGAAATCAACTCGCAGACACTCGCAGCAACTCATATGCCAAAGAAAATGCATTTTATAGTATGCAAGTAACTTGAATGACATATGGACGTTTTAGTGATAAAAGCTAAAAGTATTAAAAAAACCACACATTTTTTCGTTTGCAGTCTTAACCAATGAATGAATCTTTATTTGTTTTCACAGGATTGAGAATACCCAAATACGAAATGATGTACAATAGGACAGGATTTATTATCGAAGGCTTTACTGATGCACAAGAACTCCAACTACCAATTTTCTTTATTTTCCTACTTATCTATTTCATTATTCTTTTTGGGAATGCGGCCATTTTGATGGCCATTTTAGGTGACTCTAATCTTCACGCCCCTATGTATATTTTTTTGGTTAAGCTCTCTTTCATTGACATAACCTACACCTCAAATATTGTTCCCAAACTGTTACATATTCTGCTTACTCAACATAAAACCATCTCTTTCTGGGGGTGTATAATCCAGCTGTATTTCTTTGTATCTCTGACATGTACCGAATTCCTTCTCCTTGGAGCCATGGCTTATGACCGATATGTGGCAATTTGTCACCCCCTTCATTATTACATTCTGATGACCATTAAAAATTCCTGTGTGTTAAATATCATGGTATGGGTCATTGGCTCGTGTGACACTATGGCACACACCATACTCATATCTAAGATGTCCTTCTGTGCTTCTCACCATATTGACCATTTTTTCTGTGATGTTACCCCATTGTTGAAGCTCTCTTGTAGTGGCACCTCCATCGTGGAAATGATAACCTATATTAATGGGTCATTACTTATATTTCCGGCATTTTTGCTCACTTTAACCTCATATGTATTGATTATCTCCAACGTTCTAAAAATTAAATCGGCAGAGGGTCGCCGTAAAGCTTTCTCCACCTGTACCTCCCACCTGACCTCCGTCACCATGTTCTATGGAACTATTCTGTGTTTGTATATGAGACCGACAACGAGCTATTCTCCGAGCCTGGACAAATATTTTTCTCTGATATATGTCGTCATGATCCCAATACTAAATCCCATTATTTACAGTCTGAAAAACCAGGACATTAAAAATGCCTTAAAGAAACATAAGAACAAGATGTCTTTTAAAAGACAATAATTTAAATGATCTTGAATGAAAGGCAACGGCTCCAAATGACTAATTGATGCAAGAGTTAATAACATAATACATTTTGACTACTACTTTCTGATAAAGTGTCCAAATATCAAATAAACAACCAGTAATTCTTCAGTTGAGCTTTGCAGTTTTTCATAAAATGTCTGTCCACTGGTGACCGTTTTTGTTGAATGTGGAGGGACAATAACATTTTACGAGACCACATGGTATTAAGAACACAAAATGAATTAGGGTAATGTAACGAGAATTCAGAGGCATACTCTGGTCTATCGTAACTCACAAAATGTAATCTTGTAGTAACTTTACAAACAACTTGCAGATTAGTGAATCGTGGGTGGGCATGCAGATGAAGACGAGTCTGGTCAGACGAGTCAATCTTTACCTTGACTGACTACTTATGGTCTAGAGCTGATCCACCCTGAGCCTAACATTTTTGCAGGTTTCTATTTCTTCTGACCATGAACCACAACAGGACATGGGGTGGACAGGTAGAAAAATGGTCGATAACAAAATGTTTAAGTCTAGAAACATGGAAATCATTAGAAAGTTTCATGGTACAAAAATCAAGAATATCCATATTGATAACATATGCTGTTGATTTTCAAGAGCATTCTGTTGGGATGTAAAGAGGTCCCAACTTGGCAAAGGGTTGTTGAGATTCGCCAGATTAGCCAGAACACCAAAAAAAGATTTAGGGAGGACCCTTCTGAAATGTCTCCACATCCTTTGCAGATGGTGTATATCAATCTGGTTATTTGACACGGGGTGATATGCAGAGGAAAAGTTAAGATCCACGCAAAGTGTTTACAAAGTGTCCTTCAAAACTAAGAGACATATTGTAAGACTGCAGCAAACAATTTACCTAAGGAAGATCTTGCCTGTCTGAGAAACTGAGGAGATGCTGAAAAGTGCAATAACATAAAACCAGTTTGGTAAAGCAGTCAACAAAACCCCCATTATTGCACTGGGAATGTCAACATTAAAGTTCATGGCCATATAACCCCAAGGGTAGGAGGGAGCGGGTGGATAATGCAGCATTGGTTCAGTTGGTCCTTGATCTTTTCATTGCAGCCACAAATGGTACAAGCCTTAACAAAAAGTGGAATGCCCTTATGTATGATAGGCCACCAAAAGGTTGGAAGGAAGTAGTGATTCTTAAAAAATGTTGGAACCCACAAAGGTCGTGTGGTAGGGGCCTAATACCTTATTGGCATCCATCCGTAGTCCAAAAACAAAAAATATATAAAGCAGGAAGGAAATGCTTGGTCTTTAAAACATGCACTTTTCTACCGTGATATATGAAACATTTTCCCTAAAAAACTGAAATACTGCCTTGACGTGGATTTGATTTCATCCAAAGATCACAGATTGATTAGCATGGCATCCAAATAAAGATTACAAATTCTATCATGAAAAATATCACTAATATAATCTTGGACTTAAGCAAGAGCTCTGCAAGGTCCGAATGGCAATGCTATATATTTGGAGTTCCCATGTGTGGAGTTAAAGATTGTTTTCAATTCATCACTCCCACCAAGTATATGTGCTTTAAAAAATAACAGACCCTATTTTTTAAGTGGTAATAGGTATATGTTTTAGTCATAATTTGATTGAGACCAACTAGCCCAATCCCTCATGCAGCCGCTTCCCCACAAGAACGGGGCTTCAGGTAGCCATGAGGAGTTCTCAAGTATGCTTATAGTCCAGTACATGATAATACTTTATGCAAGATGGCGCCCACCAAGCCTGTACCGTCCATAAGGCACATAGAACAAAAAGGACCTTGTCTGGCATTGGCACCCACAGAAAGCTTAATAGGGCTTTCTGAAGTCTGAAATCAGTTTATTACAATATTATAAGAAAGGTCAGGCTTTAAAAAAATTATTAAAAGGTGGGAGGTTTACTATTCTAACATGCAATGAATATAGAAATAGGTAAAACGTGAAAGTAAACTTCTTGAATGAATGACTGCAAAGGGTCAGGGGAGGGTTTGTAATATTAAACCCAAGGGGCAGGTCCAGCCAGGGGCCGAATTCTTAAAATCAGCAACCCAAGAGGCAATTTCTCGTAACCCTCACCTGCTCTAAGATGAAGTACTGGGCAACCAGGCTCCCTGGCATGCCATTTCTCCATGGGCTGGTTGGCGAGATTGGAGCTCTCCCTTCTGAACTGCCCATATACACAATGGAACACCGTGTCTAGCCGGCACAGTCTCCATGGTGACCTTACTCCACTTAACATTGAGGATGGTGGCCGCAGAGATAATTCAGGGGGTGGCTGCTAGGGTGCTACCCATGGTCAGGCCTTCACCAACTACCAGGTTAAGCACCATGGTACTTGGCTAGTCTATCTTGAAAATATCTGTCTAAACCTCTACCAATTCTGACGGTAGATTAGGCAACTGATAAAACCTGGCGGCAATACCAACGCTTCAAAATGGCCCTCTTTGATGTGCTGCTGCTTAATGGGCCGGTTATAGGAAGATCTCTAATCATGGCTGGCAGAGACTCCATAGACTCTATATACATAGTATATTTATTTACAATATATATATATATATATTATATATAATATATATACAGCTATAGATGCTTTTTACAAAGTGACATTTAATTCATTATCACCCAAACTGACCATTCCTTGAATCTCAACTCTGTCCCTCTTTAGGTTATTTGCAAGATAACTGTAATCCATTTTTTTTTAGCGATTAATAAGTTAATTCTATCGTACCGAAATACAGAGACATTTAATTAGCTGTTTTCTTAGTTTAGTTGTCTGGATGCTTTAGGGAATCCAAACAAAAAAATGCTGAGATGCTTCCCATGACTGCAATTAGTACATCGCTTGTACAAAATAAAATGTAAAAACAATGACGCAATTTAAAGTAACTGTTCGGGGCCTCGATTAATGATCTTAAACCTCCACAGATGGTTTAATTGTCCTTTGTTAATTCAATATTGTTTAATTGGCTTTGTCCTTTGTTAATTCAAACTTTCTATCTTTTCCTTTGTGGCTATGCAATGCTTGCCGAGAAATTACACAAGATTTCGTGTTCGTGTTCAAAGTTATTGGCTATTAATATGAATTCAAAGCCAATACAAATTTGAAATAAAGTTTGCTTTATTACCAAGTGCCCGAAACTTTTAAAATATATGTCAAATTGTTATCTTAAATCATAATATCACAAGACAATATTTTTTAGACCATTTATATTAACACATTATACACAGACGCAGATTAAAATGTGTGGAACTTGTGTAAATCGCTTATTGAGGCAATTTATCCAACTGGCCACTGGCCTTAAAGGTGGTTTATATTTCTAATCCTCATAAATAACAAGTATAACAAACAAACTTAACCCCTTAAGGCCAAGGGAGGTCCCTAAACCCATTGAAAACAATGCATTTTGAGCCCGTACATGTACGGGCTTTGCCATTAAGGGGTTAAAATAATCAAGGATTGTTTAAAATATATCTTTAGTCTGCCAAAATGCCACATTTATTGTGAAAACATTTTATTAATCATAAGTACGTCTCTTTGAATGAAAGATTGCAGACCCCTGGAGTAAATGAGGTGTAGCTGGATTTAAAAGAGAATCTGGATGAGCCATTCTCATTTTATTATAGAAGAAAATGTTGGGGTCACAAGAGGTGTCAAACTTTATATTCATTATATGATAAGCATGGTTGGCGCAACTATGTATATGATGTAGGATTGTTTGCTGGTGGTGGTAAGAAAGGTGAAATGAGTTTTCAATCCGATGCCATCAGGTTATGGTTTACTTTTAACATTCTTTTTAGGATGTGCTTTTTAGTGTGAGAATGTTCGCTGTTCGTTTTAAAATTGCCATTTCACAAGAGTCACATGACCCAAAATAACATCATTATAGCATAAAATAAACATGTGAAAAGGAAAAAAAAGTTAAAACAAAAAGTTTCTAAAATCAATAATAAAATCTAATAAATCAATATCGCCGCATATATATCAATATAAATAGTATGCATGATTCACCCTATTTAGCAAACATCGGGGATCAAAAAGGTATTCTGTGTGCCATCTTGTGCGTCAGCAAGGATATATACTACAGGTGCAAAAATAAAGTGCAAAAAAATATTTATTATATATATAAAAAATAGTTCAGATAGCATAATACCATTTATATTGCCAAAAACTTAATAAAATTGACGTATTTTGTTAAGACTACCTCGTGACATCAAATAAACTATGTATAAAATATATATATTCTCTAGCTAAGCACGAGCAAAATGAATGTAAGTGTGACAAATCTCTCATGTTTGCATAGGATATCAGATATAAGCTTAGATACAAAGACTGGTTAACAGATTCTGAATTTCATTATGTAACCTCCATTAAGAGGTCTTTCCATGTTCTTTCAATCTTCAATGGGTTCCATGCAAATTTACAGAGCCTGCTAAATTCAACGGAGTGTACAATACATGTTCCTAACACTGGGGGGCGATGGTGCACAAGACTTTTTTTTTTTACCTACTTTTACATCTGGGCATTTTTACATATTGTTTTGGATGGTTCCTTTTCTTGGACTGAAAATATATCAGGGGTTCATGAATCATCGCTAGATGGGACCTTAAGAGGTATTGGATTACCATCAACACCAGCGGCACCACTCACTGCACCTTTGGCCAAACCCTATTTAGGACTGCAAGGGACTACCTACCTACCTTTACCTGAAGCTTCCATCATTCAAAACCTAATGTGAGATCTCTATGAGGATATGCCTGTTTATTCCTGAACTCATCTCCTTTTCACACATACTGCCATCTTACTATTCTGAACATCAGCAGTAAAATATGTGAATGTTGACTTTAACACTTTTAATTTTGTTGTACTCCTGAGGTATATCCTGTGAAGGCCCCCTAATTAGTAGACTTGGGCACCAGGGGGCTCTTCGTCTTCGTGCTCGTCTTCGGCAAAAAGAAAATCTTCGTATTCCGCGAATATTCGCCCGTTCCTGTCT
>VKOC01006241.1:0-13538 GCA_009364415.1 Spea multiplicata
GAGACCCCCGATAATCACTAGCAGAACAGATTTACTTTGAAGTTCACTCAATGCTTGTTATTGAGTGATTATGGGACGAACCTCACTTTGAAGTTCTGATGCAATGTGCTCGTGGCAAAAAGCATTAATACTTCGCGTTTGCCATATCAGCTACTGGATTCTGTGAGCGCATTACATGCATAGCAAAAGGATGACGCAGAAACCTTGCTTCATCCCTTCGCTATTAAATTCATATAGTGACACAAGTAGGGTCTGAAAAAATGGAGGGATGGGTATAGAAAGTTGTTCTGCTGTACAAATTCTTATTGTTTAAATAAGCGTTCTTCAATTTGACCCAGTGCAGTCATATCTCATTCATATTTCATTCATCCAGAGGGCAAAATAAGCCAAGTGGCATTAATATAGTGGCACCTAAAACATATTTGGAGGACACAGTATCACAATTCTCTGACTCTCGGAGCACTGTGCAAAAAATAACAATATAGTATACAGTATATGTAAATATATCAGAATACTTTGACTGAAATACTGGGCATTCTAAAATAGAACATTGGACTACTCTGCATTCTAAACGGAACATTGCTCATTCTAAAGGAGAGCCGTATCAGAATTCTCTGGCTCTCAGAACAGTGTGCATTCTAAAATAGAACAGTATCAGTAGTCTATGACTCCTAGCACACCTTGCATTCTAAAATAGAATATCTGAATTCCCAGACTAACAGAACACTGTACGTTCCAGCAACACTATGTGAATTATGTGACTGTTGAAACACTGGGCATTTCAAAATAGAACAGAATTCTGTGAATCTTGGAACAACGTGCAATTAATTATGATGAGTTTTGGAACACTGAGAATTCTAAAGTTGATCAGTATCAAGATTCTATGACTGTTGTATACATGTGCATTCTAAAATAGACAAGTACTGTGCATTCTAAAACGGAACAGTATCGCGATTCCCTGACTTTTATAACACTGTATCCAGTAAAATAAAACAGTATCATTTGACTCTGGAAACACTGTGAACATTAAAATGACAAAAGTATCTGAATTGCTTGAGTTTTGGATCATTGGGAAATCCACGGTAGGACGGCATCATGTCATCATTTGACTTGCAGAACACTGTGCATTCTAAAGTAGAACACTTCACGAATTTTAAAAATGAACAGTGTCACAATTCTCTGAACACTATGTGAACTTAAATAGAACTGTATCAACATCTTTTTACACTGTGCCTTTTAAATAAAAAAAATAAAAAGTATAATATAATAAAATAGTATAATAATTATTTAACCAACAGAACACTGTGCGCTCTAAAGCAGAGCAGTTTATTAAAAATAAATAGAACACCAACACATTATGTTACTTTTTGAACATTGTGAATTCTAAAACAGAACAACAGAACAATTCTCTGACACTCTGAACACTGTGTTCTAAAATAGGTAGTATCAGAGTTTCCTGACTTTTGGGTATTGCAAATGAATCCCATTAATCTTGGAATATTGTGCATTCTAATGGAAATTATAGTACATTGTACACTCTAAAGTACACAACTATGGTAATTACTTATGAACACTATGAATGCCTGATAGAACAGTTTTAGAATTCTCTGAATCAGAGAATATGCATTATAATATACTGTATTTTAGTATTATAATTATTTGACTTACAGTATAGTAGAATACTAAGGACATCATTTACATATTGGAACATTGTTCAATCTGAATTAGAATAATATCAGAATTCCTTTAAACTTGGAACACTGTGCATTCTAAAAGAGATCAGTATAGGAATTCTAAAATAGAACGGTTTCGGAATTCTCTGACTCTTGGAGCGCCAGGGTACTCTGAAGTAGAACCTTATCAGAGTTATCTGACATAAACAGAACAATGTACATTTTAAATTAGAATACCTTTAGAATTCTATGACTATTTGAAATAGAATGACACCAGAAGCATGTGATTCATGAAACACTGGGCATTCCGAAATACCGTAGATCAGCATCAGAATGATTAATTTACAAAACTGTACATTCTTAAGTAGAATACTAGGGATTTTGTTTTGGAATATTGAACATTATAAAATAGAACAGTATCACATTTCTTTGATTCTTAGAAAACTAAGCATTCTGAAGTAGAAGAATCACAGAATTCTCGCAGAACAAGGTATGCTCCAAATTAAAATACTATGGGAATTTTCTGACTCTGGACACTGTACATTGTGAAATAAAACAGTATTAGAATTAGTTGATTTATGAAATACTGTACGTTAAAACACTAAGGGAATGATTTTCTTGGAACAGGGTGCATTGTATATTATCAGAAGTCTATAACACTTAAAACATGGGTTATGCTAAAATAGAACCGTATCATAATTATTTGACCTACTATACATTCTATAGGAGAGCATTATGAGAATTATTTGATTCTTGGGAAACTGTCTTAAGTTAGAAGAGTATCAGAATTCAGACTTTTGGAACACGTTGCATTCTAATATAAAATAGTATTTTAATTCCATGACTGTTGCAAAACTGGGCATCCAAAATCAGAACAGTATCAAAATCTTATTACTCTTGACACTTGGAGCACTGGACATTCTAAAATAGAATAATATCAGGTTATCTGACTTACAGAACGATTTACAATCTATAATAGAACACTATGAGAATTGGGTGACTATTGAAATACCATACATTCTAAAATCAAAGGGTATCAGAGTTATCTGACTCCTGGAACAATGTACATTAAAATGGAAAGTAACAGACTTCTATGACTCTTGGAGCACCATGAATTCCAGAATAATCTCAGAATTCCATGTATCTTGGAAAACTGGACATTCTAAAACAGAACTGTATCAGAGTTATCTGACTTATAGAACAAGGTACATTCTGAAGTGGGACACTATGGGAATTCTTTCACTGTTGACTCTAGAACACTGGTCACTCTAGAATAAAACAGTATCATAATTACTTGATGGTATGCATTCTAAAATGGAATAGTATTAGAATTATCTGACTCTTATAACACTGTGCATTAGATCAGAATTCTATGACTTTTTCTGAAAAAGAAAAGTACAACAATTATTTGACTCATTATTTGACTCACCAGGCAATTCTATAATATAACAATATCAGAGTTATCGGACCTACAGAACAATGTACATTCTAAATAAGGACACTATGAAAATGATAGAACCCTTGGAATAACATACACTGTAAAACACAACAATATTAGGATTCTTTAACCCTTGGGACAATGTACATTCCAAATCAATAACAGAACAACATAAGAACGCCATGGCTCCTGGGACACTGTGTCTTCTACTATTGAACACTATGAGAATTATATGATGCTTGGAACAATGGAAATATTGGAATTCTCTTACTTACAAAACAATGCGCATTCTAAAATAGAACAGTATCAGAATTACATGACTCTTGGAACACTGGACATTCTAAAATAGAACAGTATAAGAATTATTTGACATACAGAATGCTGCACATTCTAAGGTAGAACACTCTATGGAAAGTGCAAAATCTAAAATACAAGCATATTTGAATTCTATTTGAGTGGTGGAATAGTGTGCAATGCAAAATAGAATTATATTAGAATTCTATGACTCTTAGTGAAATCTGCATCCTAAAATAAAACAATATCAGAGTTATCCAACTTACTGAACAATGTACATTTCAAATTAGGCTACTTTCTGTTTATCAAAAAGTAGTTGAGTATCAGAATTTTCTTACCACTGATTAGAATAGTATAATATTATGTATTCCGAAATAAAAAACTATTACAATTCTCAGAATACTCACTTATCCAGGAGTCAAAAATAGAACTGTATGAGAATTCTCTAACTTTTGAAAATTCTGTTCAATAAAAGTATAACTATATTGGAATCTCTGACTCTTGGAATACTGAGCATTCTAGAATAGAAGACTAATAATTAGTTGATTTACAGAATACTGCACATTCATTCAGATCACTGTGATCAATTTTTGATTATTTTCTCGTGAAACTTTGCATTCTAAAGTATAACAATTTAATAATTATAAGACTGTATGGACACTGTGTATATTAAAATATATTAGTATGAGAACGCTCTGACACCTGGAACACCAATATTCTATAGAATAACTATATAAGAGTTATCTGCACAATGTACATTCTATTGATGAGTATTCTATGACTCAGGGCAAGGTACATTCAAATTCGAACAGTATCAGAATGGTATGATTCATGGGCACTGTGCCTTCTGACCAGAACAGTATCAGAATTCTCTGATGCTTGGAACACGGGTTATTTTAAAATAGAATTCTCTTCTTTACAGAATGTGCATTCTAAGACCGAACAGCACCAGTACTCTCGGACTCTTGGAGCACTAGGCATTCTGAAATAGCACATTATCAGTTATCTGACATGCTGAATTATGGACATTCTAAATCAGAACACATTAAGAATTCTATGAATATTTGAATAACATGCATTCCAAAATAAAACAATGGCGATTCTAAAATAGAACTGTGTCAGAGGTATCTGAGTTACAGAATAAAATACATTCTATAGTAGAATGCCAAAACTATTTGACTGTTGGAGCACTGTGCATTCTGAAATAGAACAGAAGTAAAATAATTGTTAAAATTACAAAGCACTGTACATGCTATAATAGGACACTAGGGATATTCTTTGGCTTTTGGAACATTGGACATTATAAATACAACATTGTCAGATGTCTCTGGTTGTTAGAATACTGGCCATTTTAAAATAGAATATTGTCATAATTATATGACCTACAGAACATTGTACATTCTATAGTAGAGCATTATAAGGATAATTTGACTCTTTGGAAACAGTTCTAACACTAAATCTTGGAACACTAAATCTTGGAACAGTGTACATTCTAAAATGGAACTGTGTCCTAATTCCATAACTGCTGGAACATTGGGTATTCTAAATTAGAACACTATAGAGAATTATATGGCTCTTGGAATACGGTGTGTACTCAGATAGAACATACCAGAATTCTGTGGTTTGTCTAAGACAGTATCTGAAGTCTCTGATTCTAGTAACACCAGGCATTCTGGAACAAAACAGTATCAGAGTTATCTTACAGAACAATGTATATTCTAAATTAGAACAATTTAGAATTCTGATTCTTCTGATTCTTGAAATACAGTGCATTCTAAAATAGAACAGTATCAGAATTATCTGAATGTTGGAACACTGTGCATTCTAAAATGGAACAGTTTATATGTATACTCTAAATTAGAATACTATGGGAATTCTATGACTCTTGGAATACAGTGAAATAGAATAACTGTTATTAATGGTGCAATATGTATTCTAGAATAGAATGGTATCATAACTCCTGGAAAACTGGGCATTCCAAAACAGTATTGGAATTCTGTGACTCTTTGTCAGGCACGTCATTGGTCGTTAAGTGACTGGTTTTCGGTTAAGAGCTTAAACTAATTATTTGACATTTGGGACATAAATAAGGTGCATTCTAAAATGGAACAGTTTCTGACCCTTGCGACACTGCGCATTATAAAATACAACAGTATAATAAACAACTTTCGTTCCCTACCCTTTTGGTTTGGGCGAAATGCAGAGGCCTTTTTTTTTATTTTATAAAGAAACAAAATTCTTTGTCACTCATTCTTGCCATGGACTTTTTCACTCTGTCTCTCACACAGCTCTGCTTCTTGTTATGCTCTTCTTCTCCTTCATTGTGTTCTCTGTGTCTTTATTCTTTTTTTTCTGGTGATCTGCTGCATTACTCTGGTATCAGTACCATGACAGTTAAGGAAAAATTATGACGCAGAACTTTCATTCAACAATTATTTCTGGAAATATTTTGGCCCTTCTAGAGGAGTAAGACATTATGTATGTAAGTGCATATATATATATATATATATATAATTAATATATAATGGATTAAAATGGTTAAATTCAACAGTCTTTGTGCACAGCATCTTCAAAAGAGGCTTTTGGTTATGTTTTATAAACCCGAAACTATAATTTCCTGGAATTGCAATATTTCTAGGTTTTCTGAATTTGCACTACTCTAGTTTCTGAAACCGGCTTCTTAATAAATATCCCCAAAATAAATGTCGCAATATACATTTTTTAAGAAGTTTTTGCCCCTATTTTCTTAAAAATGTGCTAAAAATCTATCTATATGTTTAGCCTGTTTTGTTACTTTGAGAGAATGTGAATTATAAACACAGACAAATAAAATAATATAGGAATATTTTACGTATTTATCATCTCATTATCTTAGGCAAAATAAAATGTCATAAAATTAAACAAAAACATTAGGGAGAGTAATTTTGTCACCTGCAGTGTTGTTGTTTTTTATGAGGAACACAGAATGTGCTTAAATTTTTGTTTTATAACATCGTTGTGCTGGCTGGCATCTGAAATATTCTCATTTCAATCATCAAATTCCCTATGTATTAGCCATTTTCAGCAGATGTTCACACAAAAAAAGACAGCCCAGGTGCTTAGCATATCTTATTCTGATGGGTAATTTCTTAAATTATTGCAATCAATGAGCTAATAATCCTGGTGGTAATAGGACCAAGTTATTGCTTATTACCTTTAATCATTGACAGCAATCCAATTGTGTGCAATTAGTGAAATCATTGTGAATAACTTATAGCAGATGGTTGGCTCTCAACTTACTTATGTTTAAGGTTGCACTGAGCGGTAATGTTGTCATATTATACAGAAGCTTCCTTTCAATCCAACCAGCACCCCGGGACTTTTTTGCTATGGACTCCGTCAATCGAGTTTGCTACTAATACATGATCTTCTATAAATTGTATTTACATGTAGTTTAATTAAATATTAACTCATTTCATTAATAATAATATTTCTTATTAATGATTTTAATTAATAATAATTTCATAATTTAATATTTAATTAAATTCATATTATTATTTCTTAATTATTATGAATACATACAAATGCATATGAATGCAAATATATTTTCCAAAATTACATATAATTTATATATTTTTTCAACAGCTCTTGAAGAAATCATTTATGTCTTACAAATACATTTAATTGCCTCAAGAAATTAGCAATCCCGAAACAGATATGCCTTCTGCTATACTGAAAAAGAAAAGTTATAATTCAGGAATTATTTTACAGAACCTTCATAGAACATGATCTAATGTTGTTATATATATGTTTTATTTTAAATGTTCCACCTAGTCTGCTGAACTGAACAAGTTTATAACTAAATGCGCCATTAGAAAATTCATTCCTAGTACTTTCCTAAACTGTTCCTAGAAATAATTAAATAATCATATACAATTTTACCTGATTGATAACTTTTGCTGGTAAAACGCAATTGTTTCTACAAAAGTACACATGATAAGGTGTTGCCATATAAAAGGAAAAACTTCAAGTGCTTAAACCTTCATAGGAAAGGTTGAAGAACAGATTTAGTGAGGTTTATTGGCTTAGCCACTACTAGGTTGATGAAACCGAAGGTTTCTTGTTTCCTCTTTAGGGCAATAATGGCTTTTTGTACTAATCACAGGTGCATATTATGAAAGGCTATGGACCAGGGAGTCAAGTGCAAAATAGAAAAATATCATACTATCAGCATAACAAGGAAGGATTTCATTTTATTTGCAAAGGTAGAATCAGAAGATTCAACATCAGGATATTCTAAAATAAAAAGATGCAAAGCATTTATGTTCAGTATTGCCCTAGGCCTGACCCAGGAAACAGCTTTCCGGTGCCTCCTCTATGGCTGCTGTCATGATGCTGGTCCTCATGGTCCTCCACCTATTAAGGCGATTCGGTGGGATCAGTGTGCTATTAAGGCTGTGCCAGCTAGTTACAGTCCTCCATACCGTCAATGGGCTGGTTGGGGAGAACAATGGAGCCCTGAGCAGCCTAATCACACAGTAGAGCAAAATTCCTACAGTTTATTAGCTCAGAGGCTTCTACCCCCAAGACATGCCACCCTAGGCTGGAATATGCTGCTGCATGTCTCAAAGCAACATAGAAATCCACGATCAGGCCAGGGTTATACTGTAGTATGATATTGGGGGCAAATAAGCCACAGGCAGGCTGTTTGGGGGCAAAGATGCCTTAGGGAGGCTGTTTGGGGGCAAAGATGGCAAGCCCTATGCTTCCAATCTGGATGCTAGGCAGGTCCTGTGGATGCAATGTGGGTGCCAAGGCTGATTTGATACTAAAGGGGGGGCTGGCTGGGTGGCATAAATATACAATGTGGGGCTAGCAGGGGACAATATCCAAGGGTGTGGGGGCATTAATTCACAAGGTGTGCTGGCTGGGGCAAGGGGGGTGTTTGGTGAGATAAATACACAATGTGAGGCTGTCTGGTGGGATAAATATACTGTGCTGGAGTGCACAAATATACATGGGGGCTGGCGGCATTAATACACAAGGCGGGCAGCTAGGGCCATCACATAAATCAATACCAAACGGAGGGGCAGGCTGGGGGCATAAATACACATAAGCTGGCTGGGGGCGATATACAAGGGGGTAAAAACACAAAAGACATAGGCAGTGTGGAAAATAAAGCATTATTGGTAGCTTAGCCCATCCGGATGCGGGTGTCAGTGTGGCAAAGCCTATCCTGATGTGTGTGTCTGGGTATCGTTGTGGCAGAGCCTGTCCTGGTGTATGTCTGGCTGTCGGTGTGGCAGAGCCTGTCCTGGGTGTTTGTGTCTGGGTGTCGTGTGGCAGAGGCTGTCCTGGTGTGTGTGGTGAGTCTGGCGTCGGGTGTGGCAGAGCCTGTCATGGTGTGTGTGCTTGGGTGTCGGTGTGGCAGAGCCTGGTGTGTGTGTTTGGTCATCTGTTTCCTGACAATTGACTTACTGTAGGAATAAATTTAACCTCATTAATTTTTACTTATCCAGAGATAAAACACCCTCCTGAATATGTAGTCAATTCAGAGGGTAAAAATGTCTAGGCCCAGAAATAAGTGAGAGGAAGTAAAGGTTTTGTGTTATTTACTTTATTTCAGTCTGCATATCTTATTAAAAGGATTAATTACAGTAAATCGTGGCAATTCAGGCACTTTTTTAGTGTACTGATGTACTCCCTATCCTATCACATATGATTCTATCTTATACTATCTGCCGAGCACTGATGTTCTCTTCAGTACACATGGATGCCGAGGAGTTAAGATTCTGTCTATTCTGTCTATTTTATTTATTTCCATAAAAAGGCCCACCAAAATCCTCAGCACCAGGCCCATGATGCTCTTATTCCGGCCCTGGTCCTCCGTCATTTCTTTTCATTTCTAAAACAGTAGACAGCCGGTGCTAAACCACTAGAGGGTGCTCTTTTTTTTTTTTTTTTTTTTTTTACTAGATATACAGTAAACAACACTAATCAACAACTGATCAATGCATGAAATGTACAGTCCTTTTATGTCACAAACTATATTATATTTGACACTCAGATACACTTATTTTGTTAGTTTGGCTACATAACTGTGGTATTTATAGCTGCTTTTATAGCCAAGCAGTTTAAACATGCGATCACCTGAATCACCACCCTGACACTTAAAGAGTTAAAGCTGGAACTTAGCTGCAGCTAACATTCTAGTACATAGGTTAGCATTGACTCCGATCTGGGCGGACTGGCGATGAGGACGAGGCCCTTAAGGCCCGCAGCCTCCCGATGACAATGTGGAGCGCCTGCTGGATGTGCGCCTCCACGCGTTACATGCATGCGGCAGGGTATCCAGCCAGCAACCGCATAAAGCAGGGGCGCCCAACGTGGGGCCCTCTGGCAGCAGCAGGACTACATCTCCCATAATGCTCTTTCAGCTAAGGGGCTGGCTGAGGAGTATGGGAGATGCAGTCCTGCAGCAGCTGGAGGGCCGCACATTGGACACCCCCTGGCATAAAGTATGGGAAATTCTCAGGCAGCAGCCCGCTATTTGCCCGGTGTGCCAGATGGCCAGTCCGGGCCTGACTCCAATTTTATATATGTCTGTACGTCTGTATACACAGAGCTCTGCCTGTATTTTAATGTATTAAACGTATTCACTTCATTAAAGAATTTCCTTTCTCGGCTAATTCTTATAAAAATCATAACCATACCCTTGCTTTGCAGGAAATAAAATGGACGTTACAGTATATATATAAAACTGATTCTAATGCAAATTTCTAAAAAAAATGTCTTATTAACCAAGCAACCAATAGGATAATGCCCCTGATAAGATGACTTAATTTATTAAAGTAGTTATTGGCAAACCCCATCCTAATAAGCTAGAAAGTGTTATACATTTATAGAATAGAAACCCCTTCCAGATCAGGAAAGCCGTATATAAGAGCTAGATTTTTTTGTTTGTATACAATTCCCATTTGAAGCTGTCCCGTGAAAAACATATTCCTCCAAGTTGACTACTTCCTTATCTGGGTAAAATATGGGGTATAATGTACATCAATGTATAATACATTCAATTCATTTACAAATAAAGTGGCAGAGAAACATTTGTGATTATACATGAGGTTTCACTAATCAAAATATGAAGCAATCTAAATCCTCAGGGTTTAATGAACAGTGTTTACCTTTCCCCCTGTAAAAAGAAGAGCCTGTAGAATCCCTCCTAGATTGTTAAGCTGCGAGCCGGCTCTTCTCCACCTAAATGTATCGGGTTGTCTCTTAAGTCCTGTCAATTCTCGTCTTGTCGGACCCCTTGAATATATGTATGAGCGCTGTGTAGATGTGTGCTATCTATATAAAATATAATAATAATAATAATGTGATAGTATCCATCTTTTGCTGGTTTTACACGATAAAGCAGTGGCGTATAGTGGCTGAAGCCAACTAGCCCCACGGCCTTGGGCGCCAAGTCCAGGAGGTTCGGCAGCCTCTCTACACATGAACACTGCTGCCAAACATACTCACACACTTTACACATACATACCCATGCTAACACACAGAGTACACTTACACACACAAACATACATGCTTATGCTAACACTACATACACACTTCATGCCTAAACAAGCATACACAGTTAGAAAAACACGCTAACACTCTATCTACAAATCACGTACCATCATCACGTCCTTACCTCCACAGAAGTTTTTTTTTTTTTTCTAAGCTGCTCACTCACTATGGCACTGCGGCCGCACTATTACCACAGAGTCACGCAATAAACATGACCGCAATCTACCACTGCATCCCAGGCCAGCTGCCTCTAGACCTCATACTCTAGAAATTGTGCAATTATTCAACATCAAAACTATTACAAGATGCGCCCAAAGTACAACAACCCACTTTTCTCCTCAAAAACGCCCTATTGGTTCTGTAGGTAAGCGTTTAGAATTGATATATATATTAGAATATATATATATAATATATTAATAATATTATATATATTAGATAATATATATATATGATATATATTTATGTTACATTTATTCAACATGTGTCTAAGGTCCTAACATCTTTTGCATCCCAGAAGACAACAGGCAAATATTTTGGAAAAGACAAATCTGAAGACTTTCACTGAGCGGTGATGTAATAGAGGATAACTCTCTCACTGTCAGAACATAAAACAGAGGAATAAAGGAAAATAAACTTTTAAAATCACTTAATAAAATATGCATTACGTTACAGCTCTTACATATGGCTATTTGATCGCTCGGTGTCAATAGGTACATAAAAGTATGATAATCTGAACGTACAACATTAACACCTGTGGTTAGCATGACAAAATATCCTGGATTACTGAAAGTATTTTGAATAAGGCCTTTGTGCCTCGCGCACCAGTATGAAGCAGCCAATAAAAGTCAAAAAGTTAAAGTACATAGCCAACTTCTGTCGAGCGCAGCACATGTACTTTTAATTCAATTAAAACAATGTACTGGTGCCAGGAATCTCATTAGCTTTCAAATTTGGTTGGAAATTGAGCTAGATGGTTAAAACTTATTTGAAACGGTATTTGACTAAAAATGCAAAACAAACTAGGAAATTAGGGATCCATCTGGCGTCCTTGATCATGTTCTAGGGGTTGATCATGGTCTCAAAACAGCTCCAGTGATTTTTTAATTCTTGACCAGAGTGACCTTATTGCCTTTTTCTCAACTCCACACCCCCCCCTCTCTATCCCAGCCCTTCTTTTTCACTCTTTCTGTATAACCCAACCATTCCCTACTTTTCCCTATTAGTAAATAATACCTTCTTAAAACCCCATCCTGTCAGGGACCAACCTACTCAGCCTGGACCATGCTGTGATTCTATACCCTCAAGGATTATCAGCAACCACTAGTGGCCGCCCTTCACTCTGTGGAGCACCTAGACCTCATTATTGCTAGCAGCTGTGCCTGGTTTCCCGGATTAGCCTGCCTATATAAACCTGCCCTTCAGTCAGGGCCTTGGCATTAACGTGTGAGGACTGCTTTGCTCTGGCCCTGTACCTGACCCTATAGCGGGCTTCCTGCCGTCATCCCTGCAAGCGGGCTTCCAGCCAAAGAGACTTATTACCTGTATTTACTTGTCCTGTCAGTTTCCTCGACATAGACTATTTCCTAGTATTTTGCCTCTGGTGTCTTTCTTTGCGCCTGTCTGTATCATCCCTCAGCTATGAGGCATCGTGGGGTACAGACAGACCCCCAAGTATCCTTTGCTACTGGGCTACCCTACCTACCTGACCTGCTTGCCCGGTTCCTGACACATCCCTAATTAACCCTTTTAAACTGTTGCTCCCAGTCTTGCCCTTTTCTCTTTCTCGACAACCTTCACCCTGTTCCATCTCCCCATCCTTAACATTTCCCCCCTTTCTTCATGCTTCTGACCCTAACTCCTCCTGACTATTTGCTTTCCCTCAGTAACCTTTCTTCCCCTGTCCCCCTTCCCCCTTAAACCATTTAGCCACCCCTCCAGCATCTAAATCTCTTAGTACATCTTGGACCCTCCATTCCTCTCCACCCATAACTCTATTTTCTAAGATCTACTTCTCTAATGCTTTCATTTGCTTTATGAGTCCCCGTAACACGTTTGTCCCTCACTCTAATATCAAAGAAAGATGTCATTAATGGCTTACTTATAGCACACTGTTTGATCAGTGTAAGGTAAGGTGTACATACACATGTTAATGAATTTTTAAAAACCAGGAGATTTAGAATGTTATTAAAGCCTGAGGTTCTGTGCTCCAATTTCAAAATAATACAAAAAGTGTGACATCCAAATAACTTGTGCAAGGATGAGCCACATTCTTCTACTTTACCCAACTCTGGCCAAAGTGCCTGCAAGACAGGTTGGGTCATCTGCTCCCTTCCCTGGCAGTGCTTCGGTAGAGCTTAACATTTCCTTCTCCTAACTGGCCAGGTGGAAGGCTTGGATCTTCACTCAGAACACGGGTCTTTACTGGCCCTTCCCTAGAGAGAGGCAAGTCCAGAACCAGTAGGAAGATATAGTGGCCAGAAGATCCAATGAAGATCCAATAAATTAATAAATACGTGGCCAAGTAAGGACCCAGCTCTGAGGCTGGAATCTCTAGCGCTAAATGATAGTCTGTGAAAACAATGCAG
>VKOC01006243.1:0-28159 GCA_009364415.1 Spea multiplicata
AAAAGGCATATCATCGGGCACAGTGGCATATAGGGGGTATAAGGCATTTCTGGGGCAGATGTGCATAACTGGGGGGCAGGTTGGAAAATAGAAGGAAATAAAACCAAAATATTTTTCTCAATCATAGCTTTTATTAAAAAAAATAGTTTACATGAATTAACATTTACTGGTAAAACTTTTTCCTATAGGGTCATCTTATATTCAGGCTTTTTCTTTTTTTTCCCTAAATTAATATTCAGATTGGGGGGTCGTCTTATAATCAGGGTCGTCTTATAATCTAGCAAATACGGTATGTTATTTATTGGTGTTTAGTTTGGCAGTCATTGTCCCGTTAACACACCTAGTTTTGGTTTAGGTTGCATAGCAATGGCTTGGTTAAATAAATAAATTGGCTGTGGCCTTTTCAACTCCACTCTTGGTGTCATGTTAATTATTGGGTAGTTAAATTGCTTGGGTGGTCTGGCCCGGTCATCAAGGGTACCTCAGTCAAGACAATAATCAACATCTTACAAATATATTGTATACAATTAAATTCTAATATAACTTTATTACATTTAATAGAATTTTATTTCTGGTTGAGGTAAACCCGGGGCAATTAGGTCTGAAATATGTTTTCTGAATCAGGTCCAATATTTTGTGCATTCACAAAACATTCAGGACCAAAAATGTGTTTCATATTGCAATCTGTACTCATGTAAATGAGTACATGCCAGGCTGCTGGTTTACTTAAAACAATATTTAATGTCATTCAAAATGTTTTAAATTCATACTTTACCTGTGTAACATTAACATAAGTTGTATAAGAAATCTGACATTATCCACCTTCTTTGACCCCATGTCTAGAGTTGTAGTCGTACAGTTTAACCAGTCGTGGGTTGCTTACATTCCTTCCACATAACTTTTAAGCAAGGATAGGCACAGACATGGTTCATCTCCAGACATGTTCACAGTTGCTGGACTCAGCGAAGGACAGCATATTTTTTTATTTAAACAATACTAAATAGCCCCCCCTCCCGGGTTAAGTGTGTGTTAGAGTGAATTATTCTATTACTATTAAATAGTAATAGTAGTGGATGGACAGACAATTTATTCCCCTAATTTCAAGAAAGAGGTGGGGTTGAGAAGAGTCATGTAACATTGTGTCGTGTGACCCCACGGGAGTAGGGTGGCAGCTTGTGCTGTGTTTGAAGCTGCATGACTGAGTATGTGTGTCTACCTGGGTATGTGTGTGTTTCTGGGTATGTACAGTATATATGTGTGTGGTTATTCAGGGGACGTTCTCAAAGGTGGAGGTCCCTGACCCCTTCTGGTCTCACCTTTAATTATAGAAATTTAAAAGAAAATGTTCCCCCAGAGTAAAGACGGACAAAGAGGTGCAGCAGCAGCAGCAGAATACTGGGCCTGGGGAGGCAGGCACTGACAGATGATAGGAACATGCAGCACTGTGGAGCAGGACTGAATTTCCACCACAATATTATAGAACTATAAAAAAGGTTCCCCCAGAATAAGGAAAGTCAAAGATATGCAGAAGCAGCAGTAATAGCAGGACACTGGGCATGGATAGGCAGATGTTGACAGGTCATAGGCACATGCAGCCCCATGGAGCAGGATTGAATTTTCCCAATATTAATGATTTAAAAAAAAAAAAAAAAAAAAAGATGCAGTCACGCAGTCAAGGTAGGTGAGTAATGGGCATCAATTTCAGCCTCTGCTAAGCAAACTGTCTTTGTCTCACACTCCAACTCTCATCAACATACCTGGGAACTTCTGGTCTCCGGCTACCTGGAGCCGGAGCGAGACGCGAACAGGACCGCACACTGACGCCGGTGGGCGGTCCCGCTGACATTAATGGGAGTTCCCCATGACGTCGGGGGCGTTCTCACTGATGTCAGGAGCATTCCCACTGACGGCAGCGGGAAACACTCCCATTTAATGGAAGAATGGGCGGGGAGCGGGGCCCCGCGACCCCGAGGATTTGGGTCTTGACCCAGAGAGGAATGCTCAGTCGGTAAATGCTGCTACTGACAAGTTAAAATGGCTTCAGCACACTTATATATCTAATGCTTGTCCCTTCCCCTAGCCAGAGTTAAAAAAGTAAGGGAAAACTCCACAGAGAAAAAAACACAGGTTGTTGCACTCATCAATCACAGTCATTACCATCAAAGAGACAACCTATTCCTATCAGTTATTGATACGTACCCTCCTAAACACGGTCCCTTCCACTTTCCCTCATCAACGAGCGCCAAAACATGGCGACAAATAGACAATTTTTTTTTTACTTTCTCAGCAATCGCCCTTGTTTTCGTTGATTTGTATGAAGGCCCAAAAGTCTAAAGCACAAGTCTAATAGTTGGTGCTGTGTATGAAATCTGTATAGATAGATAACCATGAAAATTCTCTTTATTTTCAATCTTATCCAAGTTTAAAATTTACATGTTAAACATAGAACACTAATGTATTTTTATGCAACAGTTAATTGCAAACCACAAGACAGTAACCTCAATAATGAGAACATCTGGGACCAGGACCCAGAATTAAACAGAGGATTAAAAAGCAGGGTCAGTGAGCATTTTCCAACAACACTCACATAACCTTGAGGAGCACTGGAAAAGATCAGGTACATGAGCTAATATACAATATGCAGTAAAAAGAGATTTTTAACAAATATGTGATTATCAAACCCCGTACAGTCTCCTGAAACATTATTATTTGCTTAGTAATATAATTGATTACGGTTAATTTAGAATAACTTTTTTTTTTATAAAGTAGTACATAATGTTGACTATGCTTGAGTAACAAGGGGTGCTAACAGTAGAATATTTTGGACATCATTGATTTTATGTTATAGTCCTGAAAAGCCTCAAAAATGAGGGTCCAAACTTTTTGGAAAGTGTGCAATTAAATTGTTGGTCCTAAGTAATATAACGGAAATCGATCTGTGAATTAGAGCTTCAATAAATGATTGGTAATACAATATATTTTTAGATTTTTATTAAAGGAATTATTAATAATGTATATTTCCTTGAGATGTTTCTTTATTTTAGAAAATTGCGATCTATACATATATTTTTTAGATATCCTATTGCTAACATTGTTTTGCCATTTTAGCATTCTAAACTAAATTATTTATATTTTTTAAAACGCATAAAATATTCCATAATTTAAAAATGAAGATTACTTTGATTGTATTAATTGAAGGTGATCCCAAATTTCGCATTATGAACTGCAAATTAAAAAATCAAAAACCCCCAAACATATCTAATTTAAAGAGGTTTAATACTCCTGGCTTGGTATCCATGCTATACAATCATTTGGGATGCATTTATCAAGAAAAGGCTATGTTTGTAGCAAACAGCAGGAAGATAACATTGGTTTCCGAGGCTATTGGTCCAAACAAAGCACTTTGCCGTATAATTGCACCAGCTTTACTCTGATAAACATGAAACATTTTCTTTGGCCACACATTTCTCTTTTTAAAATAAAAAATAATTTTGTGATCATGACATGTATCAGACTGATGATAGATATCAGGGCTCTACAGCAGTTATACAGAGATCTTTTCGGTTTCTTTCTTGGGCCACGTATTTTCCATGTTTACACGATCTAAAAATAATTAATGAAAAAATTGTGATCGAAACAATTAAGAAAATAGTAGTGTTGCTTCACTTTCCGCATGTAATACCAAAGTTGTTTCATGTTTGAAAGATCATCCCCTAAAATGGGAATATTTCAACCACGTTTATTAAAGCACACAGAGTATGTAGCTTAACCCTTTGCTTTTTAATACCATATGTACCTTATATTTTTTTGCCATTTTTACCATATGTTGGTTAAATCAAATCAAGTTTCCTTTTCCCTGTTTGATGTACCAACACAAATTATATCCCTTTTTTCTGAAAAATAGGGCTTTCTTTTGAAACCATAGAAACATGCAAAAAATAGAATACTTAAAAAAATTTTTTTTTAAAAATGCGAGTTTTCATAGAATTTCTTCTACACAGTATGTGCCTCTGATGAACAATGACCCAATATATGTTTGGCAATATCACCTGAAAACAGACATACCCCACATATATTTTTATATAGACAGACCTTGCTGAGTCTCTTCTGTCCTCCAGTGACCTTCTGGGTAAGTGCTTTCTTTTGCTTTTTTTCTCTTCAAGATATGTGTGGAATCCTTTAGTTTTCCTGCTTTAAAGTTATATCCCTTTAAAGATGACATCTCCCTCTCTACACCTAATACTCTAAGTGAGGTGCCACCGATGATTTCTGTAAAGGCAAAATGGCCTTTTTCTTTCTGACACTCATAGTATCTATGCATGTTATATTTCCAGCAGCTTCATGTCTTCTTTACCTCTTGAGAACTTCAAAAACAAAACTTTACAAGGAGAATTTCAACTCTTGGCATTTACCAACATTGCTGGAGCGAAAATTCCGATCGTCATTTTTGTCTTATTGTTTTATGTGTTGTCCTTGATGGGAAATCTGATTATTATTGCACTTGTCTGCTTGGCATCCCATCTACATACGCCAATGTATTTCTTCCTATGCAATCTTTCAATTCAAGATTTGATATATACTTCTAATCTCCATCCCAAGCTCTTGTCCGTCACTTTAACAGGTAATACCAGCATTGCTTTTCCTCCATGTATGTCACAAATATATCTATTCATCTTTTGTTTTGATGTTGAAATATTCCTATTGACTTCAATGGCCTATGATAGATATGTTGCCATTTGTAGCCCACTGCATTATTCTCTCAAAATGAATAGAAAAGTTTGCACACTACTGGCCACCGGCAGCTGGATTTCTGGTGCTTTGAATTCTACAGTGCACTCCTTTATAATGTCCAATCTACCCTTCTGCAAGTCTCGAATAATAAATCACTTTTTCTGTGAAGTGGAAACCATGCTCAAACTTTCATGCAAGGATACCAAACATGTACAAAACTTTATTTTTTTTGAATGTTTGTTTTTAGGATTTGTTCCATTTTTGCTTATAATGATCTCCTACATATACATCATAATAACCATTCTTAAAATTCGCACCTCGGAAGGCAGACGTAAAACCTTTTCCAGCTGCTCTTCCCATCTCACTGTGGTTATTCTATTATACGGGACAGGTCTAGGCTCTTATATGAAAACAGAGACAAAAAATAACCCAGAACAAGACAAACTGATCTCCATGACATACACCCTCTTAGTTCCAATGTTAAACCCACTGGTATATAGTCTGAGAAATAAAGATGTTTTAAAAGCCATGACAATTTTAACTGGTAAAAGTGGTAAAATATAAACCAAAAATACCATGTGTTGTCAGTGTTTAATAAAATCAACCACAGACTTTTGCCAAGCTAGATTGCAAGTCCATAGAAAAACACAGTGAGGACAGGCCTAAAAAAATGTGATCACAGTGATCACATGACCCCACTCACTACTGATTGGTTGGCAGGAGGCCAGTTTTTTATATCTAAACCCAGACGCATGACTGTTGAATCGTTGTATACAATTTTATATGTATTTTAACAGTGAATATTTACCACACACATATGTAATTTTATGTTTAATGTGTCCTGGAGTCATTTGACCATATTAAAACATTTTGTGTATAGCCCTTGCCAGTTGCATATATATATATATATAATATATATATATATATATATTGCAAACCAAAGGGAGCGGCTGCACACTCAGAAATATTGTTAATATACACAGGCTTTTATTTGCCCGGGTGCTCCTAAAATAGCCAGATATATGTAACCAAAGAAAAAATGGGCACTCACGGGTCTTTGCAGTAAAGAGGCCGTGCTGATTGAAATAAAATAATGTCTAATGCACTTTACTGCAAAGACCCGTGAGTGCCCATTTTTTCTTTGGTTACATATATTCTTATCCGTAGCGCTCCCACCTGTACTTTATGCAAATCAGAAATCAAGCCTACCTAAGCCTAGCAAGAATGAGATGTTTTAGAAAATCAGTCCTGCTTGATATAAGGTTGTACTTGTAACCTCACAACAGCTGAACCCCTTTCTTCCTCTGTACCAGTATGTCTTAAATGGACATCCCAGAATCCCTGACAACCTCCTGAACATTGAATTAACATTAAAGTACGTTGTAATTACAGTATTATACATTTATGATAAACAAAAATATATGACTTACTTTCATGTCTCATGCCTCAAGGTTTTGTATTTTTATATTTTGTGTTGGCACCTATTGTATCATGTTATTTGTACCTGCTGGGCTCTTTTCGTCAGGTCTTATTCAGCCAGCCTCTCTCATTTCCTGTTCATTCTAGTGCTGTTCATTAAACGGCTTTGTTGCAGCCATTTTCTGTAGTTTGTTAGCAAGAACTTCTGTCTTTTTCTGTACATATTGTCAGCCTGAAGATTAAAACTTCTACTGGATTTGCCATTTACATGTCAGTTTTTCTGAGTTGACACTGTCGAATACTGGTTAATACCAGTTAGCACTTGGTCTCAAGAACCCAACTTTGCTAGTGAGGCAGCATACTTACAGAACACCTTTTCTGTGTCCCAATGTTTTGTATTGGCTATTTAAAGTACTCAATCAGAGGCAGGAAAATACTCAGATCTTTCCGCAGATGCGCATGGCGAGTGTCAGGGAGTATTTTCCTTTAAGTAACTTGGCTTCAAATGGCCATAATTGCCATGAACAACAGACTGGGTATTGTGCTGTATTTCTAGAGCAACAGCATTTTAGTAAGTTAAGTGTTTGTGACCTCTTTTAGGCAAATAGGCCCAAAACAACTGTGAGACATGGAAGCGGCCGACAAAATGTTGGGCACAAAATTCATAGATTTTTGTTTTGTTTTCATCCATTTCAAAGGGGGCTGATTTGAAGAAATCAGCAAATTTTGTTAAACTTGCAATTTGTATGAGTCCGAATGCACAAGTATAGTTTATATCACTACATGATCATGGCACTGGATACCTCTGTTGGTCTGCTACATTCTTAAATAATAAATCGAGACAGACAACTGAATGGATTTTGAAAGGCCACAGCTTTATTTAAAATCAAATACTGTGATATGTAAAACTTTATTTAAATAGTAAAACATAATTTTACTGTAATTGTTACAACCACAATCCCACGCAACAACCATATGACTTAAAACTGTTCCACGTCACGCCTGAACTCACATGACCATGTTGCCGCATACACCAAACCCAACGTCGTAATCCGCACCAGCACGTGGTGTAATCACAACAGCCCCCTCATTCCCTTAAGACCCTGCCCGTGAGAAAAAGGCCCTTCAAAGTACACAATAACCACGGTTTCCATACCTCGGAGGAGAAACTGCGACGAGTTCACCCACATACCGTGAATAAATCAACCCTAAAAAAACATGACCGGAACCTCAGTTCCCCAAAACATCAAGCCAGAAGACAAAACCACAAAAAAGGGGGGGGGAACCGCGATCTGCCTCTACGTGTGCCTATGCACAAAAATGAAGAGGCCTTACTTAAAGGGGCATTGACCCATGCCCCCAAATGACCCTAACCTATCCAAAAGGATCATGCGGCCCCTCCCTTAAATTCTGTCTATCCGGGGCCCACTTTCCATATACCATATTTGCCCGAATATAGGCCGCACTTAAAGTGGGGGTGAGGCCTATATTCGGGCTCAAGAGCAGGAATGCACAATTCATGTCGCCCGACCCCCGGGACATGCAGTTCCGGGGGCCGGGCAGGCAGCAGGGTTCGGATACAGATCCCCCGCAATGCTGCAGGGGACCTACTCTCCAATATGCTGAGCAGCCTCCCCTGCCAGCACTTTCCACGGGGGGAGTGCCGGCACGGGAGATTGTCTATGCCGGCCGCGGCGTTGCGTGTAAACAACCTCCGCTGCCGGCACGTCTGCTCGATGTGCTTTAACAATATCTCTTGCCGGGAATTCCCATGGGGGAGTCCCGGCAAGGGAGATTGTTAAAAAACGCACGATGCGCTTTAACAATCTCCCCACGGCGGAAGTGCCGGCACCGGAAGTTGTCTATGTGTTTTGCGTAGATGTCCCCTGCCGGCCCCACAAGACACCCGGGAGTCTGATTTGGTAACATCTTGGGGGCACATCTTGGGGGCAGAGTGGCAGCATATATCGGGGGAGGGCAGAGTGGCAGCATATCTCGGGGGCAGAGTGGCAGCATATCTATTCTATGGGTTTTTTACTAAGAAATTTTTTTTTAGAAAAGCCCCTAACACCAACCCTGCTGTTTGACCCCTCAAGTCAACAGGATCCCCCAAACACCAGAGCCATGGCCTGCTCAACCGCCTCCTGCACCGCCAAATTAAAGAGCCCCCGTCTCCATCAAGAAAGGATACAAAACCCCTCTGATGCGTAGCCTGACGGGTCATGATGGACAGTCAAAAGCCATAATCGAAAAAGCCCTAATCCAATTCCCAAAAGTTTTGGGAATCCACCTGTACCAATACTTTTCCTTATCCTTGTCCTTATCTGACCCATCCACCCTGCGGAGGAGGTGCCTCCTCTAACGGCAAAATATCTCCAGGAATCTCCTGGTTCAAATGCAGGCCCAACCTGCACATGTATGCCGCACCCTTAGCCACATCTGCCACCCCAGCAGACTCAACCCTTGCCACCTCATCAACCACCACACTCTGCAGGGCAGCTGCCTCCCCCACAACCGGCCCACTCCATGGCTGTGGCACCACAGCCCCCTATAACCTGGACACCAAGGAAGGTGCCTCAACGCTCTGCTCTGTCGGCCCCTACAGTTCCCTATCCAAACCCACCTCCGAGACCCCAGCTTACCATCTACTAGCTCTACTGCTATGGATATTTATTTAGCATTACACTCACTGGCCACTTTATTAGGTACACCTTGCTAGTACCGGGTTGGACCCCCGGTCCAGAGCAAATGCTTATAATCAGACCTCAAATAGGTCTGACTATGAGACTAAGATCCAGATCCCCCGCAGTGTGGAGGGGAGCTAGATCCTCCTGTCTTATGCCCCCCAACTTACCAGTGCTTCTGACTCCCCGGTGTGTTTTCGGGCAGTTGGTAGACGTCTACGCGATTCGCGTAGACAACTTCCACTGCAGCCGGAAGGAGGTGAGGTTAACAGCGGGGGTTGTCTGCGTCCATCGCACAGACCTTCCCTGGCTGTCAGAGATCAGAGTTCCCCGTGATCTCTACACACTGCCCCGGCTACGCACCGAGGACTCAGAAGCACCGGTAAGTTTGGAGGAGGGAGGAGGAGGGAGGGTGTTAAATGGGGGGCATAAGGCATTTCTGTAGGCAGAGTGCTCTATGAAATGCCTTTTAACCCCCTTAATGCCACTCTGCCTCCTGAAATGCCTTATTCATCCCTATATGCCTATATGCCTTTTAACCCCCTAAATGCCAGAGTGGCATATAGGGGTATAAAGCAGTTTTGGAGGCAGAGTGGCACATAGGGGGTCAAAAGGCATATCATGGGGCACAGTGGCATTTAGAGGGTTAAAAGGCATTGTGATGGTAGCCCTCTGAGACTTGTGGGCATACAAGGATTAATGTGTATTTTGTATTTTCAAACTGATGTTCCTTCTTTGTATAATCCCTTTATGTTTATTGGTGCTGCTTCATGTCTGTACTGCCATTATCTGGAGCTGATGTTATTAATCCTTTGTTGTGGTGTGAACTATTGTATTGTATTAATGAAATGCCTGAGTTAATCTCCTTATGTTAACTTTCCTTTTGTATACAAAGTACTTTGTTTGTAGTGTTTTACCCACCCCTTGTTTTCCTATATAACCTTGTATGCCTTGCAATAAACAGAGAAGTCTTCCCCAAGAGTTTTGTGTGCGTCCATTTCTTGGGAGGTTTGCGGCAGAGTCTTCGGATCTGTCAGCATTGATCTTAACACTTGGCAGTCTCTGTAAGGGCTGTACTTACAGCAGACGGATCAATACATGCCTTCCTATCCAGTGGCTAAAGGACTCGATGCCTACCCCAGCTCAGGTCAAACCTGCTACCGTCTACTGACCCTTCAGCCTCGCTCCAAAAGTTTCCCCTACTGAGACCAGCATCCTGGGGGAGATACAGTCACCGACTTGACCCCGGTCTCAGCAACGCACCTTTCTGGATGATACATCCTGGGGGAGAGGCTGCCCCAGGTATCCATATCGTCACAGGCATATCATAGGGCACAGTGGCATATAGGGGGTATAAGGCATTTCTGGGACAGAGTGGCAAGCCTGCGGGCAGATGTGCATAACTGGAGGGGCAGGTTGGAAAAAAAGGAAATTAAAACAAAATATTTTTCTCAATCATAGCTTTAATAAAAAAAAAAAAAGTTCACATCGTTTACATGAATTAACATTTACTGGTAAAAATGTTTCCTATAGGGTCGTCTTATATTCAGGCTTTTTCTTTTTTCATAAATTAATATTCAGATTTTGGGGGGTCTTCTTATAATCAGGGTTGTCTTATAATCGAGCAAATACGATACATAGTTTACTTTGTTAAAACTTTATCAGTAAATAACTGTGAACATTTTTCTGTATTTTTAATCTTATCCAAGTTCAACATTTACACGTTAAAAGTAGAACATAAATGTATTAAATAGCAACAGTTAATTGATCTCAAATTAAAAGGATGCAAACCACAAGACAGTAACCTCAATAATGAGAACATCTGGGACCAGGACCAATAATAAAACAGAGGATTAAAAAGCAGGGTCAGTGAGAATTTTCCAACAACACTCACATGACCTTCAGGAGCGCTGGAAAAGATCAGGTACATGGGCTAATATACAATATGCATCAAAAATAGATTTTCTAACAAATATGTGATACTCAAACCCCATACAGTCTTCTGCTTTATTTGCTTAGTAATATAATTGATTGTGGTTAATTTAGAACAATAACATTTTGTAGTTGGAAGGATGCAATTAAATTGTATGGTCTTAGGTTAATCACAAAAAAAATTTTGTGATCCTAATATGTATCAGATGCTTGAACAATAATCTTGGGACCCTACAGCAGTTATAAAAAAGGGACTCCTTTTCAGTCCTCCTTTTTGTAATCTAAACAATTCAGAACCTAGTGGAGTGTTTTCTTTTAATTGCTTCATTTTCTGTATGTAATACCAAAGTTGTTTGCTGTTTAATTGAAAGATCAACCCCTAAAATTGGGATTTTTTAAACCAAATTCTCAGCTTTTTTTAAAAACAAAAAGGCAAAACTCTTTCCTTACCAAGGCCTCTTAGTACTATTTTTTTACCCATATGTTGGTTTAATAAAGTTTTCCCTTTTCCATGTTTGATATACCGAATGGTTTTATTTGAAACCATGGAAACATGCAAAAATAATAATTGTCATTACTTATGGGTAAAACAAATATACTGAAATAGAATAATATTTTTTATTTTTTTTGGCAATTTTGATAAGAATTTTTTCTACGCAGTAGATGCCTCTGATGAAAAATGAACCAATTTATGTTTGGCAGCATCCCCACATACATATTTTTCCTTGCATGGTCTCTCCTGTCCTTCAGTGACCTTCTGTTGAGTGACAGCAGTGACATACACTGTAAGGGAATGCCCGAACACACAATTGGACATTTCTCAGGTAAACGTGTACCAGTTACACTCAATCCCTCAGCAGTAACCCATGCAGCGGCAGGTAGATGTCCCTGCTGCGGTTAAAAACACAGAACTTCCAGATACGTCCTACAGGATATTCTTGCCACACCTTTTGTGGATGTGCTTTAAGCAGCCAATCAGTGGCAAGAAATAGTGGATCATAGAGGAGTAGGGTTCCTACAGCTACAGGGCAGCCTCTTCAGTGTCAGGTAAGTACCTTATTTTTTTGTTTTCCTTTTTTCTCTTCAAGATATTTATGAAATCCTTTAGTATTTCGGTTAATTTTTAATCTGTAGACCACTTTTAACCTTATATCACTTTAAGGATGACATCTCCCTCACTACACCCAGTACTCTAAGTGAGGTGTAACCTGTTATATCTGTAAAGGCATGACGGACTTATCTTTTCCTGATACTCATGGTGCCTATGTATCTTCTATTTCTAGCTCTTTGTGTCCTTTTTTTCACCAAAGGAACATGGATGGATATCTCAAAAACAAAACTTTACAAGCTGAATTCCAAATATTGGCGTTTACCATGATCGCAGGAGCAAAAGTTCCAATATTCACTGTTGTTTTATTGTTGTATGTGTTGTGCTTGATGGGAAATATGATTATTATTGTACTTGTCTGTTTGGTGCCTCATCTGCATACTCCAATGTATTTCTTCTTGTGCAACCTTTCAGTTCAAGATATCATATATACTTCTAATGTCCATCCCAAGCTCTTGTCCATCACTTTAACAGGTAATACCAGCATCGCTTTTCCTCCATGTATCTCACAAATATTTCTATTCATCTTTTGTTTTAATGTTGAAATATTCCTGTTGACTTCAATGGCCTATGATAGATACATTGCCATTTGTAACCCTCTGCATTATTCTCTCAAAATGAATAGAAAAGTTTGCACACTACTGGCCACCGGCAGCTGGATTTCTGGTGCTTTGAATTCTACAATGTACTCCTTTATAATGTCCAATCTACCCTTCTGCAAGTCTCGAATAATAAATCACTTTTTCTGTGAGGTGGAAACCATGCTCAAACTTTCATGCAAAGATACCAAATATGTACAAAATTTTATTTTTGTTGGATCTTTGTTTTTAGGATTTTTTCCATTTTTGTTTATAATGACTTCCTATATATTCATCATAATAACCATTCTTAAAATTCGCACCTCAGAAGGTAGAAGTAAAACTTTTTCCAGCTGCTCTTCCCATCTCACTGTGGTTATTCTATTATACGGGACAGGCCTAGGCTCTTATATGAAAACAGAGACAAAAAATTACCCAGAACAAGACAAACTGATGTCCATGACATACACCCTCTTAGTTCCAATGTTAAACCCACTGGTATATAGCCTGAGAAATAAAGATGTTTTAAAAGCCATGAAAATTTTGACTGGTAAAAGTGGTAAAATATAAACCAAAAATAGCACGTGTTGTCAGTGTTTAATAAAATCAAACACAGACTTTTGTACTCAGATAATCTGAGGACACAGGCCTAAAAAAAAAAGGTAATTGCGGTGATCACATAACCCTACTCACCACTGATTGGTTGGCAGGAGGGCCAGTCCCCAGACCAACGCTACAGATTTACATGTGCTCCTCGACATTCATCACACTGCATTATAGTGCAAAGGAAATCAGAAATCAAGCCTACTTAAGCCTAGCAAGAATGAGATGTTCTAGAAAATCCTGCTTGATATGAGGTTGTACTTGTAACCTCACAACAGCTGAGCCCCTCTGGACCAGTATGACTTAAAAAGACACTCCAGGATCCCTGACAACCTCCTGGACATTGAATGTACCGTATGTTAAAGTACTAGTGCTGTTCATTATTCTGCTTTGTTGCAGCCATTTTCTATAACTTGTTAGCAGGAACTACTGTCTTTTCACCTGCATTTCTGTACATATTTACAAGGATTGTCAGCTTGAAGATTAAAACTCCTGCCGAAATTGCCATTTGCATGTTGGTTTTGCTGTTGACACTGCTAAGCTTTCATTGTGTAAGTACTGGTTAATATCAAGTTAGCAGTTGGTCTCAAGAATCCACAACTCACAGCTTTGCTAGAGAGGTAGAATACTTACATTTAAGAGAATCAGAACGCCTTTTCTATGTGCCAATATTTTGTGAATAAATATAAATATATAAATAAATGTGAATAAACAAATATAAAGAATATAAGATACATTATAAAACTCAATATAAAAACACATATCAGGTAATAATAACACTGGAGCCATGCCTTGCTCCAGTCTCATGCACCTCCAATTTAAAGAGGTCCAAGCTAACCTCATTCAAGTGCACCCCATCACTACAGAAAAGGTTGGCTGCATCCTTTTCCACTCCACTAATATCTGAAACAAACATAGAAATCCACCTATTCAAATTCACCCATGACTGCTCCAACCCCCGCTGACTGTAAAGCTGCAGCCAATAATTCCTTCAGACCTCACAATATGAACCACTGGAAACAACACCAAAAATGCCCCCAAATAATTCTCCCCAAATGCACAACCAAAACCATTGGAGGTCCCAGCAACCTGGACAAACAAACCAACTCTGGAAGAAGCTGCAGCCAGCACATCCTTGGCTGCCAGTGGAGAAAAATCCAACCGTACATCATCCTGCCACACCGCCGAACGTTTCTCAGCCTACAAAACAAACAATGGCCCATAAACAACAACTGACAGGACCTGAACCAAAAATCAACATAAATAAACAGACTGAAATGGCCTTGATGTCAGCTCCCGATACGCTGCACCAACGCATCCGACAAGCCCACCCTAGCCGCCTCTGTTGCCGCTCCAATCTTGAACGAATGCTCCCCATATCCTCTGCTCATTAACACCTCTAAGGGTTTCCTAAACATCCTGATGAACTGAAAATGGGACAAGAATTGCCCATCCAGATGGACCAGCAAGGGGCTCGTAAGGCCAGGGCGAACAACACAATACTCCCTCAACCCCAGCACTGGGCAAATCACCCATTACCCCTAACTGAACCCATACCCTTACCAAATACGTACCCTTACCAAATACGTCGGCCTTGGAACAACGAATTTTAAAATGCAACGACTGCTCACCAGCGTTTCCAGCCTCCTGAGGTCAAGAGACCCTTTACCTCTCCTCCAACACTTCAAAGCTTGCTGGACCGCAAATTGCTTGGTGCAGTCTGGAAGACCCGACAACTTAAACAAAAAGCTAAGACCTGTCAACAGACCCGACGCCAACAAAGGAGACACTCCAGTTGGATGAGGCCTCCGACGCCCCACCAGGCTCAGCAGGCCCACCAGGCACCTCAACCTGGGGACAAAGTCGAGCAAAATCCTGGCGAATGGCCCTGCCACTGTCCTTGTCTGCAGCAGCCCTAAGAGCAGCAGTCATTGCATCCATGTTTCCTAGGCCTTTAAACAAGCTCAGGACAATCAAGTAAGTGGTTGCTGGGCATCTCACAAAAGTGGCACTGACCTTGATCACCAAAAGGGCACCCTTTATCCCCTTGGGACCCCACCCCTCAATTTCCATACACCAATTATAGAGCACTCACACACTCATACATGTGCCCTATCCATTCAACTATGCTAATTCCCAGGGGCCTTGTGAACTTACCATCTATATTATTATTTATTATTATTATCTTTTATTTATAATGCGCCAACAGTTTACACAGCGCTTAATACAATACATAAATTCAAAGGGTATGACAAGACAAGAATTGACAGACTAAGACAAACCGATACATTTGGTGGAGAGCCCTGCTCGCAAGCTTACAATCTAGAGGGAAATGGGGTGACAAACATAAGGCATAGAGAAAGGGTGAGAGGTAGTGTGGTGGTTGTATATCTATAGATAACTTCTGTGCTCTACTGCTATGGATATTCAATTAGCATTATAGTACATAGTTTGGACCTTGGAAGAAACATTTTCGGGTAGATAAGCGTGAACATTTTTCTGTATTTTTAATCTTATCCAAGTTCAGCATTGACATGTTAAAAGTAGAACATAAATATATTTCTATGCAAGAGTTAATTGATCTCAAGTTAAAAGGATGCAAACCACAAGACAGTAACCTCAATTATGAGAACATCTGGGACCAGGACCAAGAATAAAACAGAGGATTAAAAAGCAGAGTCAGTGAGCATTTTCCAACAACACTCACATGACCTTCAGGAGCGCTGGAAAAGATCAGGTACATGGGCTAATATACAATACGCAGCAAAATATACAAATATGTCTTTATCAAACCGATACAGTCTTCTGCTTTTTTTTATTTGTTTAGTAATATAATTTATTGCGGTTATTTTAGAACAATAACATTTTTTATATAAAGTACTACATAATGTTGACTAACCTTGATTTTAAAAAAAAATATATATAAATATATATATACCAGCCAAATATTTTGGGCATTATTGATCTGTGGACTCAGCGGCAAGGCTTAGGGATGACATATATACATTTCTTGTTTTACCATTAATTTATTGACTATATATATATATATATATATATATATATTCCTAAGCCTTGCCTTTTACTTTCACTGCTAAAACTGTTTTGTCATATTTAGCATTCTTAAATTAAAACCAAATTCTTCCCTCTAAGCCATCTGGCACACCTCAAATATCAGTTCACGCCAACCGCCTCAAATGGTTTTAAAGATAAAAGGAAAAGAAACAAACAAAAGGGAAACTTTTGAGGCCTCTTCCCACAAAACCACGGCCTGTTTCACCATACATTGTATGTTAACATTAAATATATTGCAACCATTCTCCGTATTTCTGTCTATCGGACATATGCCTGGTCCCGTGGTTCGTTTCTATATATCGTGTGTCATTATATGGGTTGCTCTCTTTCGTCGTTGCTCCCTTTATTGTTACCATTGCCTTTTGTTTCTTCTTCTTTTGCGCAATGATGTGTTGGGAGTTGCTGGTGTACTTCACTGCACTGTTCCTTGATTCCCATCCCTCCCTTTTTTCCTTTCTGTATCCCTCCCCAAAACGTTTGAAAAACAATAAAATTTGATTTACCCTAAAACCAAATTCTTGAAATATTTTAAAACTTTTAGTACTATACTACTACTATAAAATACTCCATAAATACTCCATAAATAAAGGCTCAATATTTATTTTTATTTTAATAATTGAAGGTGACCAAAAATTTCTCTTGAAAGCGATTTTCATTATACACTGCAAAAACACAAACAAACAAGAAAAAACAAAACATTAAAAATATCTAATTTAAAGGGGTTTCAAAACTCCTTGTTTAGTATCCATGCTATACAAATTTCTCTTTTTTAAATTAAAAAAAAAAACAATTTTGTGATCATCATATGTATCAGACTGATACTAGATAAAGTATCTTGGGACTCTACAGCAGTTATATACATATTTCTTGCGCTCACTTATTTTCAGTGTAAAAATAAATATAAATAAAAATGTAATAAATGAAAAATATTGTAATCTAAACAATTCAAAAACTAGTGGAGTGTTTTCTTTTAATTGCTTCAATTTCTGTATGTAATACAATCGTTGTTTCTGTTTAATTGAAAGGTCATCCCTAAAATGGGGATTTTTTTAAACCAAATTCTCAGGTTTTTTTTTAAAGGGCATGCACACATAGTTTATATACATATAACTCTTTCCTTACCAAGGGTCCTTAATAGTTTTCTTTTCCTTTTTTCTCTTCAAGATATTTCTAAAATCCTTTTGTATTTTTGTTAATTTTTAATCTGTAGACCAGTTTTAAACTTGTATCCCTTTAAACATGGCGTCTCCCTACACCCAGTACTCTAAGTGAGGTGTAACCTGTTATATCTGTAAAGGCATGACGGCCTTCTTTTTTCTGATACTCATGGTGCCTATGTATCTTCTATTTCTAGCTGTTTTGTGTCCTTTTTTCACCAAGAGAACATGGATGGATATCTCAAAAACAAAACTTTACAAGGAGAATTCCAAATATTGGCGTTTACCATGATTGCAGGAGCAAAAGTTCCAATATTCACTGTTGTTTTATTATTGTATGTGTTGTGTTTGATGGGAAATATGATTATTATTGTACTTGTCTGTTTGGTGCCTCATCTGCATACTCCAATGTATTTCTTCTTGAGCAACCTTTCAGTTCAAGATATCATATATACTTCTAATGTCCATCCCAAGCTCTTGTCCATCACTTTAACAGGTAATACCAGCATTGCTTTTCCGCTTTGTATGTCACAAGTATTTCTATTCATCTTTTGTTTTAATGTTGAAATATTCCTATTGACGTCAATGGCCTATGATAGATATGTTGCCATTTGTAACCCTCTGCATTATTCTATCAAAATGAATAGAAAAATTTGCATACTACTGGCCACCAGCAGCTGGATTTCTGGTGCTTTGAATTCTACAGTCTACTCCTTTATAATGTCCAATCTACCCTTCTGCAAGTCTCGAATAATAAATCACTTTTTCTGTGAGGTGGAAACCATGCTCAAACTTCCATGCAAGGACACCAAATATGTACAAAACTTTATTTTCTTCGAATGTTTGTTTTTCGGATTTCTTCCATTTTTGCTTATATTGACTTCCTATATATACATCATAATAACCATTCTTAAAATTCGCACCTCAGAAGGCAGACGTAAAACCTTTTCCAGCTGCTCTTCCCATCTCACTGTGGTTATTCTATTATACGGGACAGGTCTAGGCTCTTATATGAAAACAGAGACAAAGAATTACCCAGAACAAGACAAACTGATGTCCATGACATACACCCTCTTAGTTCCAATGTTAAACCCACTGGTATATAGCCTGAGAAATAAAGATGTTTTAAAAGGCATGACATTTTTAACTGGTAAAAGTGGTAAAATATAAACAAAGAAAACTAGCGTGTGTTATCTTTGTTTAATGTGTTAAGCTTTTAATAAAATCTGACACAGATTTCTGCAAAGTCAGTAATTTGATTAACCAAGATGGCTACCAAGTCAATAGAAAGTGAGGACACAGGCCCGCTCCATGAACGAAATAGATACTAAAAGATAAGACAAATATACATAAATGAGGGATCTGAAGCCAGGTAACCAATCAAGGGAATATGGAATTGGGAACACAACTTCAGGGCAGTATTTAACGCATATGCATTAAAACACAAAATAAAAAACTAATTTTAATAATTGCTTAGTGCCATAATTATACATTTAACAATTGAAAAAATGAATCAATGGACCCTAAAAATAATTATATACTATTATTATTTTGGACAAATTTTTTGTTTCGTTTTTTGGGGCTTTTTATTATTTGAAAACATGTCTCTCTCTCTGTCCTCCATTACTGTCTGTGCCCCTTCTTCCCCTCAGAACCCCTGAGATGTGTTCTTTTATTTAATGTAATAACATATTGCTGAATATAAGTAAGATTTACATTACTGGAGGGGTGGTGGATATGCGGAACAAGTAGCTTAAGGTACACAGGACACAGAGATTTGAACTTTTATTGTAAGAAAATCTTACTTAATGCATTTTATATTCGAGGTTCTCTTATAACACAACCTCAAATAGAGGTCTGACTTTAAGACTAACATCCAGATCCACCACAGCGCTACAGGGGACCTGTATGCTATTCTCTGGCAGCTGGTGAACATCTGGGCAGATGTTCAACAGCTCCCAGAGAGGAGGATCCCCAGCAGTGCTGTAGAGGTGAATGCCTGTGCGATGCACAGAATGGTTTATTTGTGAAGCAGAGTGGCAAATGGAGGGGTCTAAGGCATATCTGGGGTGCAGATGTGCATAACTGGGGGGGCAGGCTGGCAAATAAAAGAAAATTTAAAAAAAAATCTTAATCATAGTTTTTATTAAATATGAACAAATAGTTTACATGTGAATTCATATTTACTAGTAAAACTTTTTTTCCTATAGGGTGTCATATATTTAGGCTTTTTCTTTTTTGACTAAATTAATGTTCAAAGTTTGGGGGGTCATCATATAATCGAGAAAATGGGGTAATATGTGATTCACTTCTGTTTCAGTTATCCTGTGTACCAATACACTGGGTCCCTATGTTCCTACATCAACTGACTGATTATGTTCGCCTTCTACCTGCATGGTTTCCGCTACCCAGCTTAATGAAGGGAAACCTGATTTACGTTATTCCTGAACTACTGGTATCCTTACCTTATCACAGTCAAACACTAAAATTCACTAATACCAGCTTTGCACAGAGAACAAATATTCTATATTGCGTTTGAGGGCAGTAGATTAAAAAAACTCACTCCTCAACTACACATTTATATATTAATAAAAAAAGGGTGTGTTTATTTGAAGTAAGGCTCTGATGTTGATAAGGTAAAGAAAGACTGGCTCATAATTCACATTCCGATTAATTCCAAAGGTGTACAGTAGGGTTAAGGTCAGGGCTCCGTCCAGGCCACTAATGTTCCTCCATGCCAAACTCTTCAAACCGTGTCCAGACCATTATCCATTAACTGGACTTGTTCCAGATAGTGATGCATGATTCATCAGCCCAAGGGACATGCTTCCGCTGCTTGAGTCCCTTGCTTAAGCCCATGCTTGGCATTGTGCACAGTAACCTTCAGCTTATGTACAGCTGCTGAGCCATAGTAACCCACTTCATGAAGCTCCCTACGCAGTGGTTGTGCTGATGTTGCTTCTAGAGGCAGTATAGGGCTCTGTAGCAGGAGATTGCGAGGTTAGGTGATTTTTACTAGACTTGTGCATTAGTATTCGGGAGAACATGAAAATGAACACAAATGTTGCTTTTTCGTTGTTCAAACCGAATACCAAATTAACTAATATGGCGGCGGGTGAAGGTACACATACACCATGTAGTATAACAGGGGTTAACAGGAACATGAATCCGTAGGAGCTCTTCAGGCTCTTACAGATCTTTACTCCAGGAACTAGGAGACCAATGGTCTCCCCAGGCCATGTTTTGGTATCAGGAATAAGGTCCATAAGAGTGACTCTATTGGTCGCCGGCAGGGAGCTCTTCTGCCATCAACCAATAAAGGGGAACTGCTGGCGACCAGTAAAGTCACTCTTATGGACCTTTAACTTATGATGTTGAAGCCAATGGTCTCCCCAGGCCAAGTTTCGGAGTCAGGGGTTATTATGATGAGGTCAGGTGAGGAAACCAGTACGCAGGGATAGTGGCGAGGAGTATAGCCTAATGTAGGCAAAGTCCAAAAACATGTACCAGGATGAGAGCAGTCGGGTAGCAAGCAAGGTCTGGCAACAGGTATCAGGTCAAGAGTAACCAGGTATCAGGCAAGTCTGGCATACTAGTAATCAAAGTAGCCATCAGTAGAAGCAAGTTCGGCAACAAGGTTCAGGTTTAAGAGAATCAGGTATCAGGCTTGAGAGTATCAGTATCAGGCAGATTAGCAACAGTATCAGTAAGAGTAATCAGGTATCAGGCTTGAGAGTAGTCAGGTATCAGGCAGGGTTCGGCAACAGGTATCAGGTAAGAGTAATCAGGTAACAAGCAGGGTCCGGCAACAGGTATCAGGTAGAAAGTAATCATCAAGGACAAGGTAACACAGGGAGCTCAACCGTTAAAACAACCGAGCACTGAATGAGTGTCAGTGCTCGGCTTTTAAATGTGCCGCTTCCCCAGACCCCGCCCCCTGTAGTGCCGGTGTCCAATAGACATTCCGGCGTCCCCACAGGGGAATGAGAGAGGAAGGGGGCGTGGCGTGCAGCACCATGCACGTCCTTCTCTCTGTGGCGGTTCGTTGCTACAAACCGCCGTGCTCGGACACAGTGAGGCATCGGTGCCGTCGCGATCCGGCTCACCAGGGGGATCGGGGACGTAGGAGGACCGAGGAGGTAAGTGGCAGGTCGGGTACTCAGGAGACATGCTGCGCACAGGGCCGTGACAGGGGTTTAATGTCCATAACAGCGACCCCTGCCAGCAACCAATAGAGTCTCTCTTACAGACTTTTAAAATTTAAATTCTTGCACCTCCCCAATATCTGCCCTGCAAAGGGCAGGCAACGTGCACCTCCGAGCAACTTGACCTAGGAATAATAATGCCTTCGGCTGCCCTTCATTGGTTGATGCCAGAGGAAGCCTCTGCCAGCGATCAATAGATTTGCTCTTATGGACCTTAAACTCCTGGGCCCGGGAGACAAAAGGTCCCCCCTGGTCAAGTTTCAGCATCATGAGCTAAAGGCCTGTAAAAGCAACTATTTGTCAGAGAAGCCAGAAAAGCCCCTGCCGGTGACCAATAGAGTCTCTCTTACAGACTTTTAATATTTAAAATCCTGGCGCCAAAGCCATTGGTCTCTCTCCAGGCCAAGTTGCTCTGAGGTGTACCTTGCCCTGCCCTTTTCCAGGGGGACTAAAATCCCCAGTCCTACCCAGCCAAGTTGCTCAGAGTGGTTGTCTGAGTCTTCGTCAACCGCTCTGAGCAGCTTGGCCTCAGAGGAACAGGGGTTTGAGTCCCCCTAGCAGAGGGCAGGGCAAGGCACACCTCAGAGCATCTTGGCCCGAGGAGACCAATGGCTTTGGCGTCAGGATTTAAAGATCTGTAAAAGCGACTCTATTAGTCGCCGGTAGGGAGCTCCTCTGACATCACCAATGAAGAAAACCTGGTCTGCTTTTCTAGGCTCTTTTCTGCACTGTCAATATTATTCTGGCATCTTCCTAGTACTTTCACAACAGGGGGCCTTTGTGCACACCACATGGACAGCCTTTCCCCTGACCGGTGTGCGTCAAGGCTTATATATTTAAAGAGGACCCATCCAAAAAAATAAATCAATAAACTTGTCACTGGTGTGTGCCAGGTCAATGGGCAGATTACAACAAAGATCACTGATCTCCCCAACTGAACCATTTACACTATGACATAGAACCATGGAGTGCTGGGATATGACATCATATGCTGGCACTCCACAGTAAGGACGGCTGCCATGGAGGGGGCAGTAAATACACTTCTGATAACACTAGGTTACCAACCAGACGCTAAAAATCAGCCCCGACCAATATCAATAAAAACTGCATACCATTATGTAAAAGCATGGTAAAGAAAATTAGGTTATGGTTAAAAATATATTGCATATCAAATATTTTTCTTTTTGTTATTTTTGTAACCGCGCTGTTTTAATTAGTTGGAGATATAATCCCAGATGATCTAAACTCATATGAGAAATAATTTCAGGTCATTAAATACAGTTCAATCTTGCTCTTTCAGAAGAAACAAGCAAGAGGCAAGCTGAAAGGTAAGGTTCACATATGTCATTTGCTGCATAGAATGATGCAATCATGAAGTATGCAATCCGTGAAATGGACCTTTAAAAAACACATATATATTTATATACATACACACACGCATATACATACAGTCCTGTGAAAAAGTAGTTGCACCTTCCCTGTTTCTTCTGTTTTGTCATATTTGTCACACTTAATTGTTTCTTATCAGCAAACTTATTTAAATATTAGACAAAGATGAACACAAAATGCAGTTTGTAAGTTATATATTTTTTCTGTATATATATATATACTATAATATATATATATAATATATCATACATAGCATATTATTGGTTTATAATATAAATATATATATATATATGGAAAAAATATAACTTACAAACTTATATATACCATATTTGCTCAAATGAGGTCTGACTATTAGACTAAGATCCAGATCCCCCACAGCACTGAAGGGGACCTGGATCCTCCTGTCTGGTAACCTCAGCTGCTGCTGGCACTTACACCGGTGTCCATCACTGAGTGCCGGTGAAAGTGTCGGAAGCTGCAGAGGTTGTCTACGCGCATCGCACATACCTCCCCCGGCTGCCAGAGAGGAGAATTCCCCGCAGTGGAATTCTCTTTTATGGCAGCTAGCGAACGTCAGCTCGATGGACGCAGACAACTGTCAGATATTTTATCATAGAAAACATGTATTCCATATATTCTGTATTTTACATGAACACAAAATGGAGTCAGAGCCATTTTATTTTACTTAATCATGTAGTGATTATTTCTTTTTGTCCTTGTTCTCTCTATAATTGAGAACAAAGAAGTATTCATGTATATAGATGTTTCAGTAAGTATGATACAATTAATATTATCTTCCATGAGAAAGTTAAGGAGTAGACGATGCATATCCTTGGGAACGTAAATTCGTATGGGGGATACATGGTAAGACTACCAAGTCCTGAGTTACTATCTAGGAGGTAACACCTGGTGATAAGGGTGACCAAGGATAAATTCCAAACACACATGTGATGGTTTTAAGTTAATTCTTTGACCAGAGCGTCTCTCACAGGTAAAGTAAGAAATTACAACGGTGTAAATATGAGTAGAAATCCTAATTTTAATGGGTAAAACCCACTGTTATGATTGGAGAATTCCAATCAAGAGGTGGAGGCTAGGATAATAAGCCCTGTCTTTAAAAGCTAAGGTTTTTAATAATTTAGGACTCTCACCTAAAAAAAAAGGGACCTTAAAAAACTGACCCTGAAATAGACCCGGACAGGCTGATTTACCAAATAAACCGCAGAGAATTGGAATCTTAAGATCCTGACACCATATTTCACTCTTGGAGTTACTTTGAATTCTAACCTATATAACTTGTAGAAAGTGATATTCTTTCCATTCAATTTCTTGCCACTGAACCTGGATTAATTTCTACAAGGACCAGTTGGATCACAGCAACGAGTGGTGGTAAATATAATTGTTTTATTATTCTGAATAGAGATGAATTTTGTCTTCTTCATATAGAATTCCCTGTTTCTGGGAAATAGTATATGGCATTATTGTATATGGCGGCTTGTGAGACTGCAGCTTATAACCCGTGATAATAACAATAATGAAAAGGTATTTTTACCTGTAGATGAAGTTTGACATTATTTGCATCTATTAGGAACTTCACTAAATACTCTTAGACATTATTACATTATTTTAATTTGTCCTATTGGTTAAACTTATATAAGAGAGATAGTGATATTTTCGTTACCGCCCTGATTATTATCAATTTTTGGTTGCTGAGTGGAATGGAAATTAATTGTGTGTAGACTCATAAAGTACCAATTCATATTGATAACTATCGATAATATACTGTATTTCTATTGATTCAATTTTGATATGTTTTAAGAACTTTGTGTTTTATATTATGCACTGTGTGACCCATATACAGATTTTATAAATTGCATTTACAATAAATATTTTTGATTGACTATCTTGGTGATCTATATCTGATTTGAATTATAATTTTCGGCGATCTGAAAGGATTTAGGATCGGAGATAAAATATAGGGTATCTCCTTAAATTAATATTGTGGATGTGATACTACAATATTGGGTAGCGTCGTTATTTTGCGTATGTGATAAAATATTGGTTTTGCCTATTTTGTCTCATTAATATCCCTAACATAATCCCCACTACTACTGCTTGTACTTCCGTCGTAGCTTCTATGATGCAGCACCTGCGTCACATGACCTTTCGGTGCTTATAGTGCTTTCGGTGCTTGAAGTTCCAGCAGAACTAACCCCGGCCTCCACCAGCTGTCCCCACCAGACACCAGGGAGTTAAAAGCCCTGGTAAGTCGAGGGAGGAGTGTTGTATGGGTGGCATATGGGTTTTCTGGAGGCAGAGTACTCCATTATATGCCTTTTAACCTCCCTGTGTGCCACTCTACCTCCAGAAATGCCTTTTAACCCCCTATATGCCACTATGTCCCATGATATGCCTTTTAACCCCCTATATGCCAGAGTGACATAGAGAGGGATAAGGCATTTTCTGGGGTTAAAATCATCCTTTGCTAATCACTCTGGTATTTTTCAATGTTCCAACACACAAAGACTAACTTGGTATCAAAAGCTCCATTTATTGAAAAAGATTATCTACTTCAATAATCTAAAACATGGCTCAAAGAATATGTCCATCCCATCCACAATTTACATTTAGTTATTGGATAAGGTGATGTCATTTGTCATTTGCAATAAATTGCCCTTAACAAATACAACTAAACAATATAAAATATCTTATCTTGTTCATACTAGTGTAGAATATCTTGCAGATTTAACCACTTCTTTACTTTTTTCTTCCCCTATTTTTCCTTTTCATTTCAAAATAAAAAATGCAATGATAATAATTGTCATTAAAGTAGATAGATGAACAAATGATCAATTATATTAATATAAGTAGGTGTCTTGTAATAAGCATACTGGCTTGCAAGGGTAACCATGAACAAAATATCATATTTCTAGACAGTAGACAACCTGGGTTATTTTACGAGGAGCAATTTTTTTAGTTTAGCCATAATTCATCTTCTGTTTTGTTTTTGTTTTTCAAAATGATTATTATTTTGGTTAGGATTTTTGGCAGAGGTTACGCTAACATAACTGTGCAAACATTTACCAAAATGTACTCAGCAATACCTCCAGATTATGAAAAGTGTAGACTTTTGTATGTATTTTGGAAGCTACAGGGCATGCTGTATGCCATCCTCATCTCACTACATGAGAGTATGTAACATAGCCATAATATACTAAAAGAAGCAAAGCTTAGATAAAAAAGACACATCAGGTGAAACTCTTTTGCACCTGTGGTGCACCCACTTTTGTAGACTACAACTCCAATCACCCTCATCATCAATCTGATTTGCCCTTTTCTTTATAAAAAAATAATGTACATGTTTGTTTCTTATTTTTATAATTTTTTTGGTGATTTGTCAAGAGAGGGGGTGGCTATCTGTTTTTCTGTAGTAGGCCCCTGCTCCATACAATGATCTCCACATTCAAGTAGCAATAAGATTTTTTTTTTTTTAATGTACTATTTTTTAAAATGTTTCTAAGAATTCCTTGACCAATCTGCATCACTCACCGGAGCCTCGCTCTAACTGGTTCCTATTGGGTTTACATTGGGGTAGCAATGTGCACAGATGCGCACAACACTACTTTTTATGACAGTATGGAATGTCATGAAGGTTTGAAGGGGTTAAAGCAGAAGTTTAAAACGTAAAGATATATGTTATAACTATTATAAATATGGTATAACTGTTCTAAATATTTTATCTTATGTTTGCACTGACTGATTAATGTTTTGGAAATTATTAATTTATTTATTTATATGTGTTCCTTTTTATAGCATTAATAATATTATTGCATCTTATACTAGTGTCAGCAGATTCTGCAGTGCTATTACAGTGAGAGGCGGATATAGGTTACCATATAGCTTACATTTTTATAACATAGGAATTTATATTTATCACATACTGGAAAAATACTTTGTAAATGATGAAAATACAAATATATACAAATATTTTTTTTCTGTTAATTGCTTTGGTTTTTTTATTGTATATTTAGGAAAGACTGTAATGCAATTAATATTGCAGCAAAAATGAATGAACTTCCAAAGAACAATTCTTCACATATAGCATTCTACATCATGGGATTCCTTACCCCCGGAAGTGGGACGTTTGTTCTTTTTGCCGTTGGTCTCTTAGTTTACCTTGTAGCTATTGCTGGAAATGTCCTTATACTTACTGTAGTATATATGACTCCCCAGCTTCATACATCCATGTACTTTTTTCTCTCTATCCTGTCCACTCTAGACATTTTCTATATCTCTTCCACTCTTCCAAAGCTGCTGTACATTTCATGGACTGGTGACCATACAGTCTCTTATGAGCATTGCATGCTCCAGTTATATTTATACCTTTTTTTTGCTGATACAGAGTCCTTCTTACTGACCTCCATGGCTTTTGACCGTTATGTTGCAGTCTGCATTCCTCTTAAGTATTCTCTCTTGATGAATAAAAAAGTCTGTTGTCTGTTGGGCTTTATGGCCTGGCTAATGGGATCTACAAATTCATTAATACTTACTTGGCTTGTAACACGTCTATCATTCTGTGGTTTAAGCTACATCAATAACTTTTTTGTGATATTAAAGCCCTGCTCGTCATTTCTTGCAGTGATACATCATTCCTGAAGAGTTTCATTACAGCGGATGGAATATTTGTCGGTGTTGTTCCCATTCTACTAATCATATATTCCTATATATCTATTATTTTGAGTATTGTCAAAATTAAATCTTCAGCAGGAAAAATGAAATCGTTTTCAAACTGTACATCCCATATTATTGTTGTTACATTATACTATGGGTCAGCACTTATTTTGTATATGCAGTATTCACAAGAACAAGACAAGCTCCTCTCTGTCCTGTTTGTCACTTTGGTTCCGGTTCTAAACCCGCTGGTGTACAGTTTAAGAAATAAAGCCATTCTAGGAGGTATGAAGCGGTTATCTATGTTTTAGCTATTTGCTTTCATTATATAAAATTCTTGAAATTGTTTACTGATTTATTCTTGTGTTTTCCAAAGAAAATGTGTTCTTTTTGGATCTTTAATAACATGTATATTGGACACGAAGAAACTGTAGACATATTTTGATGAATATGTCCTTCATTATTTAAAGTCAAGGTGTGTCAGGAGCATTCCTACAGACCTTTAACTCCTGGCGCAATCCTACTGATTCCCGTTCCCATTAATCCTTTAGAATGCTATGTAGACAAGGTAGGCTAGAGGCAGTGGCGTCTCCAGCTTTCATATTTAGGG
>VKOC01006246.1:0-20490 GCA_009364415.1 Spea multiplicata
ATATAAATATATATATATATATATATTTACACTTTAACAAGCATCAATGCCTATTCTTGGAACATAAGTTCTGCTGTACTTAAACAGTTACAAAGCATTTAGCAAGTTGATTTAGCAACAACTTGAGTTGCCATAGATGGATTTTCATTTTGTGAGCCACCTTGGAATTAGAGGTAGCCATAAATATAGTCTCTATTTTTCAGTTTCTTCCTATCTCCTAATTTTAGTGGCTTGGTCATCTAGACATAATCATCTTAAACTGGGGGTAGAATGCCCTGTTAGGCTTCTTTTGCTGGCACTGCTGCTCCATGGGGTAGGTAGAAGATCAGATATCTCCATTGTAACCAACCCTGTTACACTATGGACATCTATGTATAATATTAATATTATGCTTACATGACGCACAGTGAAGCACCAGCATATGATGTCATATATGCTCTGGGTTAAGCACTGAACCCAAATACATCAATTCCAACAGAGGTGGGCTTTGGTTTTTAGGGGCTCAAAGAAAAGGAAGCCATCTGACTATTACAATACACGTGACATAATTAAATTGATATATGCAAATGTTGCGTTTTTTTTTTTTATAGTAATAAGGTTTCCATCAAAGTAATGTTTTAATTATATAATGTCATAAATCTATTGCAGGATTAACAGCTTGGAGAAGTACTGGACTTTATGCTCCCCCAGGAAAGATCGCTACTGTGAATTTTCCGATAACTGCTGTCAACGTCGGCCTTGAGGTAAATTGTATTGGCTACTTATGTTGTTACAGGACATTCGTAGTAGCTGTACACTCACTCAACCATAGTCAAATGCCATCCCAACGATTACCCGCCTATTTACTGGTAAAGTATAAATGCACATATAGGAGATGTTTGTTTTGACAATTCCAGGTGCAGATTGGCTGCCATTCAGATGACCTCAGTTACCTTCCAGAACTGAAGCGCCCTCCAGTGGTGATACAGAGATATTCAGTAAATAAAGCCACTCTAACCGTCTCTAATATCTTTGGTGGTCTTATCTACATTGTCATTCCTGGCGGCTGTAGCATTGGAAAAGTACAGATAACCATAGAAGGAGCTGTGCTGGCACCTTATTTCAAGCATGGCAAGTATTACCATAGAGAATAATACTTTAAAGGCAATAACCTGAAGCTTGCTCTTGATGTATGGAGAGGCCGAAACATATCCCTTTCAGTAGGTTAATTGTTTATAAAATAATGTATTATGAATTTAGTTGCTATGGGCTGGGATTATATTATATTAGCCAGAAAACATATTTTGGGATGTTTGAGGGGTTGAACCAGATGAAAGATTTTAGACTGCGAGAAAGATAGACCTAGGGAATCATGTTAGGGACTGTTTTGGACTTTTATGTGAACTATTGCAAGCTGCGTTTTAAGCTGTTTATGGAACCATGACAGGGGCTGGATTTTAGATGATCTAGCTTCTTATCAAGTTAGTTTAACCTGTCAGCCTCAAAAATGTTTTTTTTTTAATGAAATTCATTATTTTATTATCTCCTTATTTTAGGAGAAACCACTGTAAAATCCTGGGTGGAAAACATACGCCACTATCCTGCCCCATGGGCAGAACTCAAAACTGATAACATAATTTTTACAGTCCCATCTGAGATAGCCGCTTCATTGCTAAATCCTGAAGAACCACTCACACTCTGGAGTAGAATCACAGCAGCTACGTTTGAGCTGTCTGGGCTTCCTTCTGTTCCTGTTAGACCAGAGAGATTTGTAGCAGATGTACAGATATCACAAGGTAAACTACTCCCATCCCACCTCATCAGGTGTCCCCCATCCCACACTGTATAGAGTATATATAAATTATACAGGCTATGACCTCCCAAGTCAATGCCAATATGACGTAAACGTGTTTTTTTTTATAATACAGTGATAACGTGTTCTATTTTTGAAGGTTGGATGCACTCTGGTTATCCTATAATGTGTCACATGGAGTCAAGTAAAGTATTTCTAGACCATACTCAAATTGCCAAAGGTACATGGGGTGCCACCCATGAACTAGGACACAACCAGCAGTTACGTGAATGGGAACTTCCACCTCACACTAATGAAGCTATGTGCAATATCTGGGCTGTTTATGTGCATGAAAATGTTTTGGGAATCCCACGTGAAAATGCCCATTTAGAACTAAAGCCACAGAATAGAGAAGAAAGGATCAAAGGGCATTTAGGAAAAGGTGCACCACTGGAAGAGTGGACTACGTGGCTGTGTCTGGAAACCTATCTACAGGTAACAACAGGTCATGGTTTCAGTTCACATAATGAATGCTTTAAAGAAGTCATGTTTTACAATATCTACCTAGGTATTCAAGTTAGTTTTTTTCTGCTGTCACAATCAATGTTTTTTTTAAGTGGATGTTTTAAGTAATATGATGACCACCAACCTCATGAGACCTCATGAGATATGTCAAAGTTTGTCTAATACGAAGGAATGGAGTGGTGTTTTGAGTCATGCATTAATTCCAAATTTGTCTACCACTGGTGGTTTGTGTGTTCTCTGTTACACAACAGCTTGTTAACTTCTCCTTAAAATATTTTGTCTCATTCAGCTTCAGGAAGGCTTTGGATGGGCTCCATACATTAAATTGTTTTCTGATTATCAAAACATGGTGGGCGTTCAGAATGAAAACATTTTCAAGATGAATCTTTGGGCTGAATTATTTTCTCAAGAAGTACAGAAAAATTTGATTCCATTTTTTAAGACTTGGGGTTGGCCCATTGACAAAGAAACAGAAGAAAGGGTCTCCTCTCTGCCTGGATGGGATGAAAACCCAATGAAGAAATATCTCCCATAGTTTGGCAAATGATCCCGATAGCATAACTTTCTAATGTCTTAGAACTGGTGATTTATAGTAACTTCTTGGTGAAAGGTTTGGTGAAAGCTCTTGCAATAAATGAAGGTTGAGTGTTGTTATGCAATACTATGTATATTTAAACTATGATCCATTTCCTATAAATATTTGGTGCCTTGCATTAGCTAAGTCTATAAAAATGCATTCTACATTAATTCAGTTGTTACTGGTATGAATCCATGTGTATTATCTTTATGGTAATAAAAAGCTACCGCCATTAAGAGGCATTTTGTGGTTCTTTGGTAATGGAGAGGGTGTGGAATCTTCACATGCTTTTCTATTGTTGAATTACTGTATTTGCTCAGTTATAAGAAGACCCTGATTATAAGATGACCCCCCAAAATTTGAATATTTAGAAAAAAAGAAAAAACCTGAATATAAGACTACCCTATAGGAAAAACGTTTTTAGTAAATATTAATTCACATGTAAAATATTTTAAAATATTTAATAAAAACTATGATTGAGTTTTTCTTTCCTTTTATTTGCAAATTTGGCCCCAGTTATGCACATATGTCCCACGCCTTGCTACTTTGGCCCCCCCGCAGATTGCCTTGATAAACCCCCGTATAGTGCACTGCTGCGCCCCCCCGATATGCCTTATACCCTCTATATGCCACTCTACCTACCCCCGTGCTCCAGACTCCCTGGTGTCAAGTGGGGGCAGCCGGTGGACGTCTGCACGATGCGCGCAGACAACCTCCATTCCTACCCGGGAGTTCCACCGGGGCTTCTATGACCGAACACCGGAAGGTCATGTGACTCCTGTGCTGCGTCATAGAAGCCCGGCAGAAGTGTCTGGTAGCACGCTTCGCGCAGACGTTCACCGGCTTCCAGAGAGGAGTAGGCGCTGTGGGGGGTCGAGCAAATACACTTCTCAATAAAAGTATTCCTTTCAGTAGCAATCAAGTGATGACAACAGTTTACATCATGTTTCTATATAACTACTGTTTAGAGTAGAGCTTATAGAGACACATAGAGGAATGTTATGGACACAATAAATGATTAGGTATTCTATACAATGCCTAAAGCCAATGGTGTTTTTAGGAGTCCCAGGGCAGCACCCCAGCCCACTCACTAGTACAGTGTTCTATGCTTCTGCAATTCAAAGTGAGGCCAGGAGGAAGGGGGAGAGGGAGAGTAGAGGGCGAGGAGGAGGGGAGGAGTAGGGGAGGAGGAGGGAGAGGGGAGGAGGGGGGAGGGGAAGGGGGAGGGAAAGAGGAGGAGGAAGGAGGGGTAGAGAAAATCAAGCTTACATGGACTGCCCAAGCAGGGTTAGCAACTTCCCTGGTGGTCTAGTGGTTAGGATTCGGCGCTCTCACCGCCGCGGCCCGGGTTCGATTCCCGGTCAGGGAACAAGCGTTTTCCTTCCTCTTCAAAAGTACTAGATACTTTTAAAATGCCTTGCTCTTTTTACACATCTTAACTAGACCACTGCAAAACGCCCTATTTTATTAAAAGGCATATACGTAGCAGAACACATTAAAAATAAAAAAAATAAAGTAAAGAATGCGTTGGCCGGGAATCGAACCCGGGTCAACTGCTTGGAAGGCAGCTATGCTCACCACTATACCACCAACGCTTCATAGCAAAAACCTGCCAGGTTCTGTAGAAAAGGTTAATGTACCGGTTCTAGTTACTTTACGTCACACGGACCTTGTCAGTGGCTGGGAAGTGGAATTAATAATATCGACATGAATAAAAGTGCGCAGGAATACTATCAGTGGTCAGGAAGTGGAAATAATAATATAGACCTGAATAAAAGTGCCCAGGAATACTCCACCAGTCCCTTTGATCTCAGGTTTCATTATGTGTTCATATGATCCCACGTAATATAAATGCCCCAGATCCCCTGCACTGCCTCCTCTGTTTTGGGGGCTGCAGGAGTCTCAGATATGCCTCTGTGTGGAACTCCTACTCCCATAACCCTCAGGTGCTCTTAAAGCATATGGTTACACTGTGTAGAGTGGAGTCCCTCTGATAGAGCCGGGGAAGTCTCTCACAATCCAAGTCTCTCACAATCCAAGTCCCTCACAATCCAAGTCCCTCACAATCCAAGTCCCTCACAATCCAAGTCCCTCACAGTCCAAGTCTCTGTGGCGCAATCGGTTAGCGCGTTCGGCTGTTAACCGAAAGGTTGGTGGTTCAAGCCCACCCAGGGACGTGAGTTTTGCTTTTTATTACCATACAGTAATCCCGGAAAAGCCCTACTTGTGATAGTGGTATTTGGTAAATTGGTAAATATTCTGGTAAATAAATGTATACCGTTTTGCAAAATAGGAGTTCTTTTCCTCCAAGCAGTTCCCCTGTCCACCCACACTGATATACATATATATATAAACTGGTTTCAGTATTTTTACTTTATACACGTATGTCTCGTTGCTTCTCAGCTCACGCATGCGCAATGATTGAAGGGCAGGCAGTGATTTGCGCGTTACAGCTCCGACGTTCGCACCTTAGGGACCAGCCAGACAACAGTGGTTGGTTCTTTTGTGCGGTGAAAGGGTTTTTGCGAGTGAAGTCAACCACTTAACGTGTTAATTTTGTCGAAAATGAAACCAAAATCATATGTTTTTAGATTTTTTTAAAAAAAAAATAATATAAGCTATTACTTACAAGTAAAGTAATACATTCCGTCATTTAATGAAATACACTATGCTGTTTCTTGATAACTTTGGTACAAAATGGGCACGTTTTCGTAGTATGTGTATTATGTAACGTGGTATATATATATATATATATTTTACGGGTTCAATACTTTATTCGCGCAAAGAAAAAAAAATAGTGGTGACAAAAAAAAATGTCTACCAGAAGTGGGGTTCGAACCCACGCGGACATAAGTCCATTGGATCTTAAGTCCAACGCCTTAACCACTCGGCCATCCTGGTGTTACGGTAAGTACAGCTTCTCTGTGTGAGCAGATTGTTTCTTCTGTATTGCAAATTTCAAAGGCTGCAAATTAATCATAAATCTGATTAGATTAGGAACATTTAGATATGTGTTTGATTAAGGTTTGGTGTTGTACACGTTTTATCTGCAGTAACCAAAAATGTTCTAGCATAGTACTGTCACTGCTGCCTCTGAGCTACTTCAGGTGTAAACCCTTGGACTGCGGTCTATACTACTGACAAATGGCTGTTATATGATCACTACAATAGGCTAGTAGTTTTTTTACTGTCCCAGATGCTACCATTTCTGATCTTTTTATTTGTGTTTGCCCTTGTCAGCAGAGGGCTGGTGTCCCCTGGCCCCTTGCCCACATGCTCTCACTGTAACACATACCCACTCTCTCACAGACACACACATGCTAATTTCATCATACCTCACTATCACCTCCCAGGCCAGCCCTTCCTTGCTGATCCTCAGAACAAAATATATAACTATATGGACCAGTGATAGATGATGTCCATGTGGGGAGCGTTGTGGCACCAACACTTTGCGTAAGTACTCCCAGATCCCAGAATATTGCAGACGGATTCACAGAGAAAAAAAACATTTCTGTCTGGCATGTTGGAGTAATTCTACAAAATGGCAGAACCACGCCATGTCCTATGGGAACAGGCCCCCCTCTGTTCCTCCAATCAGGGGAGAGGTTGTGCGCGTAGGCTCCACCCTTTTAAAAAAGCGTTTCAGTAGGCCTGGTTAATGGAGCTGATATCAGGGAGCTATAATCCATTGTATGCTGGTGTGATGCTCCTCATGCACATGCATGAAGGCACTCTGAAGAATACCTATATTTGCCCCTTTTTCCACCTCCCCATGCTAAAATTCCCAGATTTCCGTGTGAGCTCAAAGGAGGAGAAAATGTTAGAATAAAAGGTCAAAATCTAAAACCGGACGGCCAGAGTCTTAACTGTAAAGAGCTTTTACTTTATAGAGAGGTTGGTAGAGGAGTGGAACAGAAATGATAATGATGGTGAAAGATTTTTATTTTCAAAAGACTTGACGGGATGTTACCTTTGTGAAAACATTTTTTGACACTAATTCATTAGGCAGTGATTGAGTGACAGACAACAGAGGGTGGTAGTCAATGCAGTATAGTTGGAGCCATACATTAACAGTGGAAAAGCATAACCGCCATGGCTATACACTGAGCCAGACAATGATGGTGGTACAGCATAGCTGCCATCGCTATATACTGTGACAGACATTGACGGTGGTACAGCATAACTGCCATTGCTATATACTGTGCCAGACATTGACGGTGGTACGTCATAGCTGCCATCACTATATATTGTACCAGACATTGGCGGGTGGTACAGCATAACTGCAATGACTATATACTGCGCCAGACACTGGCGGTAGTAGAGCATAACTGCAATCACTTTACACTGAGTCAGACATTGACCGTGGTACAGCATAACTGCCATCACTATATATTGTGCCAGACATTGAGGGTGGTACAACATAACATCCATCAGTTTACACAGGGCCAGACATTGACAGTGGTATAGCATAACTGCTATCACTATATACTGAGCCAGACAATGACTGCGGTACAGCATAACCGCCATCACTATTTACTGAGCTAGACTATCACAGTGCCTGGCTTAGTATATAGTGATAGGAGTTAAGTTGCAGTTATACACATTAACTCCTATCACTATATGCTGTGCCAAGCACTGAAGGTGGTATACAGTAACTCCCACCATATGGGCCAGTGGCGCAATGGATAACGCGTCTGACTACGGATCAGAAGATTGTAGGTTCGACTCCTACCTGGCTCGGGGTTTTTTTTGTTTCATAAAACCTGGAATGCTTGATAGAATTTATTTTACCATAATTCTTGCATTTTTTATTTTCAGAAAAAACAGACAAGATGGTACCTTTGTGCAAACATTTATTGTTATTTATGAACAGACAACAGGGGGTTATGGTCAATGGAGTGTACTCGGAGCAAGGTCTTATTACCAGTGGGGTACCTCAGCATAGTTGGAGCCATTCTCTTTAATATTTTTATTTGTGCTATTGCAGACGGTCTTAATGGTAAGGTAAGTATTTTTGCTAATGACACCAAAATTTGCAAGATTTGCAACAGGGTTGATGTTCCTGGAGGAAACAAATAGTCAGAGCTGTGGCAACCGACAGTTAATGTGGATTATAGTGTAAGAGTATGCAAAGTATAGACTGTGTGAAATTACAGAGTAGGAGAATAGACATTAATGGTGCAAGTGGTGACAGCCCTGAAGCCATTCAGGTATGTGGCTGAGAATTTAAGCCAGAGCACATGTGTCTGTCTGCCAGTGCCTGCCCACTTCCCTATTGCTGCTGCTGTTCCTCTCCTTTCTTACTATGGGGGATCATTTTTTAAAATTTCAAATATTGAGGAAATTCAGTCCTGTACAAAGTAACCAGATCTGTATGCCCAGGTCCAGTGCCCTACTGCTGCTGCACCTCTATTTACTTCCTCACTCTGAGGTTGTCAATTCTTGTTTTTTTCCCCAAAGTTAAGGGGAAATTCAGCCTTGCATCACATGGCTGGATGTGTCTGTCTGGCAGTGCTTGTCATTTGACCTACCTCTATTTTCTAATTTTGGGGGAAATCTTGGTGTCCTGTACCATGAGATTAGATGTGTGTGTCTGCCAGAGTCTACCCATGCCCTATGACTACCACTGCTGCTGCTGCTTTATGACTTCCCTTACTATGAGGGATCAATTCATCAAAATGGTCCAATGTAATGTAATTTCCATAACATGCTGCTGGATGCGTGTATTCATAGGTGGAGTACTCCTGTTGCTGGTGGTGGTGGTAGTGGTAGTGGTCCTGCGGTGCAAAATCAAGCTGGGTTCTCTTCCTAAACCTTGAGATGGGGCAGTGGCAAGTAAAAGGTGAGTTCAAAAACTGTCAGGGACATCCCCATTTGGGAACATCCCCAGAATATTTTTTCTGAATCAAAAAAGATTCAAATGATTTAAGTGAATTAGAAGAATGGTCGAGATTGTGGCAGCTGCATTAAATTAAAGATTAAGGGATCTTGATATGTATAGCTTGGAGCAATGAAAATGAGTCTAAAATTAGAGGGTCAGATGTTTAGAAATGAAAACTATAAATTATGTACTAAATCAGAATAAAATTACATGACAAGAAAGTAAACTAACAGATTAAAACACTCTCCAGTGAAAATAAAATATTTAATGCTAACAACCATTACAAATTGTTACATTCTATCTTGTAATTCTAGTTCACTATGGAATTGCTCCACAAACATACTTATTAAATTTGGCTAGCGGCTAGAAGAAACATATGATTACTGTAATCAGGTTGTTTATTCTTTTTAAACATCCCAGAGGATATGACACCAAATGATAACCTTGTACAGAAAATTACATATCTCAAGCAACATATATCCTTTAAAGTGCTGAACTGCCATTTAGGAAACTATTTGTTAATTGTGCTAGATTTTCTAGTAGACAACATTAAATGCTAATTATTTTCGTTTAATAAAAATTTTAATTTCTATGAAATGTTTTCTAAATGTAATGGACATTAAATAGTTTCATATTAAGGCTGTTGTCAAGTCAAGCCTCACTCTTCAAAGACTGCTATTTATTGATTCCAAAGAAACATTACAGCCACATTCTCATTACATATGGCATCCCTGCTTGAATGAGGAGTAATGCATGATCATTATGTTGTGTCCCGAATTTACCTAGGCCTTTCTAAGATATATTTAGGTCATACACCCTTACTTTTTCATATACAGTGAATACATCACACCATTCAACCCTAAAACAGCTCTTTTAATGATTTATTCTTCTAACTCTGTGGACAATACTGTTATTCCTAGCATTTTCCAGTTTCGTATCTTATTTTACACACTAACATATCACACACAAAAACATACTTATACACATACACCAGCATACTTCCACATACACACACTAACATACTTACACCTACACACATACACACTAAAACACTTCCACACACTTGCTAACATATACACACCCTTAACTTTGTTGGCTGGGGGAGTCCAGCAGCCAATGACGGCTCTCTCCTGATGATCTTCCTTGGTCCTCATGCACTGCCTTAGTCTGAGCGCCAGGATATGACGTCATATCCCAGTGCTAAGATGTCAGCGGCCCACCAGCATAAATAAACAACTGATGAAGCCCTAGAACTTGGTGCCCTCAATACCTACATTTATCTGGGGCTAGTGATGTAGCAGTGAAATACAGATATGTCTGACATTATTTCTGGCTCCTAGACTATAGGAAATAATGGCTTCATGGCAAGCATCCCTCTTGGCAGTAACGCAAATATGGGGCAGGAATGAAGTAGAAATAATACTGTATGATCACTATAGGTGGCAACATATTACCACTTGTAGGAATCTCCTTACCAATTATGCTATATTTTATTTATATCAATAGAATAGGTATATGAATATACCAAGAGAGTAAAGAGAGACAGAGTGAACTTCAAATTAAGAAAAACTGATTTAATTGGAGCTGTTGGAAGGGAGATGGTTAACAATACTTCCCCCATGCCCATCTCCGGGGCTAGGTTTGTTGTATACAGTATAAATTCTGGAGAACACAAGAGAAAGGGTAGTACCGTTAAAAAGAACAGGTTTAAAGGTTAGAAGCATTGTGGTGGTTTGGTTGCTGATAAAACACATGAGGACTACATCACTACATTGGAGTAGGGGGACCAGGGTTAGCGACACTCTTACCTCAGTATAGAGGGAGGAGGAAGACAAGTAAGAGTTGGGATAAGGGCACATGGAGATGTGGCATTAAATTAGAGGCGGGTGAGTCATAGTAACATAGTAATGTTGTGGAAATCAAACGTTGTGATGACCATCAGACTTCTTTGAATGTATAAACGTTTATTCCGGATACAAGCAGGGAAACCCTGCAGCTCTCCCTGCAGCTGAAAAAAGACCTAAGTCGGTCAAGTTGAATCCTCCTACCAATTCTTTCTCCTTTTCATTCAAAAGAAGGCAACCCCCTCAAATTACGCTATTTTTTGGATTTTGCCACTTTTGGAGTCACAAAGGATTTTTTCCCCAAAGACAATCAGATTTTCCCTTGAATCAAGAAGCTCTAAAATATTAATGTGTATTTTGTGTGCGTCATCAGTGATGGTTCACAAACTGAGCCGGGGCCAATCTCCATTGGAACATCCTTGCTTAGGAAATCTTTTTAAATCATTCAGCAATTAAAAGTTGACCCCAGATGGCAGAGCGATACATAACCAGCCTCTTGTACTCCATTCTGCTGAGCCCTTTTTCTCTTAAAGGGTTAGTCCCATGGTGTTAAGCCTTTTGTAGGCTAACTAATAATTATTTATTGAAAATTATAATTATTTCTTTTGGAAAGCTACAATTTCAGATCCATGGTATCAATGCACTTTTCCCAAAGGGTGGTACGTTGACTTCCTGGAAAGGTATAAATTATGTGACTTCCGATTGGTAACACCTACTGAAACAGTTTCTGACAGGGAGCACTTACCTGCAATTGTGCGGACGCTCACTGAACAATTTTCAATATTATGTATTAAGTATCTCTCCATTGACAAAGCGCTGCTCAAATATGAAAACCCTGCTGAGAAACACAGTGATTCTTTTGATGCTCTGTGATGGCGCATGTCAAAATTCCACGTTTGGTTGCAGACCTGGGACACCTTATTCTCAAAGACCCTTTTACATGGCAGGAGATGTAATGATTGGAGGACTTTTTGATATACATATTTATTTTAAAACGGAAGCGTTTTATTTTTCACGTCCTCCGCATCTTCAACCACGAAAAATAAGGTTAGTGAATAAATATCTATTTGATTTGGAGCCATCTATGAGTCGCTGGGGCCAGCAATAAAACGCTGCAGCCAGTGCTAGTTGGATGGGGCGCAACTTCTGGAGTGGTTGATGGCCCATCATAATCTCAAACTGGTTTACTTCCACTATATCCCCACCGAGAACAGCAATGTATTTTAGACAGGGACATGTAACATGTGGGCTTGGGATAAAGCTGTATTTCATTAACATGTGGGCATTGGGGAAACAGTCTGTGGGCTACGATGGCTATGTGCCCAGGTCATAGTACGGACACCCTTTCAGATACAGAAAATTTAGTTTTAGAGGATTTTTTTTTGCTTTGCACAAAACATCTTTACTATAAATAATCATACTTGGGAACTCCTAGGAACATGCAAAATCTGAATCCTATTATTATAGGATATATTAATCTATTTAACACCCCAATTAACACTAAGTCACCTGCTTTCATGTTTTTAAAAATACATATTTGAAGTTTTTATATACCCTTTCCTAGATTACTAGTTTTTCAGTATACTGACACAAAAATATAAATCATTATAAAAACACATTGCTTGTCACTATTAGTAAGCTGCATGATAGATCATTTTTGTTGGGCTGTTGAAGGGTTAATATTTAACACTTTTATAAAATTATCAGGTATGCAAATAATACAATTTTAAAACTCACCCAAGCTAGTGTACTCACAACTGAAACATTAAATCGACACCGGGCCCTGTGTGTTTTTAATGTTTAGGGCAATCTTGAATTGTTCATTTAAGGGATCGCTTTATCCGTTTCCACCCTATGCATGATCATAGTGATAGTAGGATAGGATCTTTACATCAGCATAACGTTCCATCATGAAAAAATAAGGAACTCGACCATGAGATGGCCAAAAATTTATCTTAATTTTACTTATAATATTGGTATAATTGTTCCCGGTCTGGAAACCATTTATAGGGACAGTTAACCATATTTAACATAGAAAATAAAAAAACAATAAAAACAAATCATCGTGATTATATTTCTATACTGATGTGAAGCTTTTAGATTAGCAGGTGCTGTTGCATTCTTTAATTCTATGCAAATAAACACTTTTCGATCTGCCATTTTACTCTTGCCTAAAAAACACAAAAACAACAACCTATCAGCGCCTGCATTCGTGTCACATGACAATTGAGCGTTCACAGCAAAAATTCTGAATATTACAAAATTTTATGATGACAAAACTATTTCTAGGATTTGCTTGAGTATTCAACGGTGCTAAGAATGATGTTTCGAACGCTGCATTTAGTCACAAAACTGTTACATTTGCCAGATTAGGCAAATGTAACAAAAAAGAATTTAATTTTTTCATGATAGAAATTACATTATTTTTAAAGGTGCTGGAAATGAAAATGTCCTGTAAGCATATAGATGTTATTAACATTGCCTTACCTTTCCTGTTTGTTATCTGCAGTATGCTCCTTGAAGACTTCTATAACTTCCTTAGTTTAGTGTTTGCGGTGGATGAAATAAACCGTGACCCTAATATCCTACCTAATGTCACTTTGGGCTACAATGTTTACGACTCCTACGTTGACCTATTTAGAACCATCCAAGGTGCTGTTCGAATCTATTCCGGAAATAAAAAGCAATTTCCGAACTATAACTGTGACAACTCCAGTGTTTTAGCTGCGGTGATTGAAGGCATGGCATCATCTTTTTCCATACAGTACGCTAATATTTTTGGACTGTATAAATATCCACAGGTGAGTCATTTTTTAATAATTTCTATTTTCTCATTATTATTATTATTTTTTAGATTTGTACATATAACATCATGGCATGCACATCATGCTTAGATTTTCATGTGAAAACGGAGGTAATGATTTTTTGGAAATGTATTATTTACAATCTAGCGTTAATTATATTATACTTACGAGGGTAAAAATTGGGTCTTGGAAATCTGTTTATTAATAAAATAAAATAAAAATACTAGCTTGGTTTTAAGGAGTCTGGTATATTTTTATATTTGTTTCCTGTGGTATTGTAAATAAAGGTACAAAGTATTTTTTTATTTTTCGCGTTGAATCAAAAATATTACATAATTTATTATTGTAGATCATGTACTTTATAAAGTGGAGTTATTTAAATTATTTGTAATACGTACGTAAGTATGTGAATACCAAATAATTTTATGATTCTCTTAAATGTATCAAATACATAACTTTAATATGTTAAAATAGGTTTTTTTGCCATATCGAACATTTGTAGTGTATATGCAAGAGTTACCTTTAACAGAAACAAACCAATGCCATATTATTTTATGGAAATGATACCCCGACTCACACAAAAAGCTTAAAAAAACCAGAAATTAAAAAAATAATACATCCCTGCTCTAAAGATTAAACTTTAAATTGACTTTAAGTTCGTACTTACAGAATACAAATTATGCTTCCGCTGAAATTTAAGCTGATGTAAACATATAATAGGCTACGACACAAGGCTACTATCTATGGTAATATTTATAATAATAAAAATATATTGTTTCAGATTAGTTTCTTGTCTCAAGATCCTGTACAGAGTGATAAGCAGCAGTTCCCTTTTTTCTTCCGTGCGGTTCCAAGTGAAAAAACTCTTTATGCTGCGATTCTAGCCTTGCTGAAGCATTTTGGTTGGTTGTGGATTGGCATTATTTATCCAGATGATGATAGTAGCATAAGTGCTATCAGTGTTATTAAAAAGATGATAGTGGAAAACGGAGGATGCATCGAATTTATTAAAATCGTTCCCTCGATTAATGATTATCCTCCGGAACGGATTGCAGAAATTCAGAACATCATTGCTAAGTCCACAGCAAATGTTATACTAGTATACGGGTCTAAAAATTATGTGTACTATCTGGAACAAAATGTTCATCTTAACTACATACCAGGAAAGATTTGGATTCATACCGCTGAGTCCAGCTTCCGAATGTTTACTGTAGTCAATGACACGTGGGTCAACGGCACCTTACGATTTGTTATGCACAAAAAAGAAAATCCAAAGTTCATTAATTTTGTTCAAAAAGTCAATCCTAACCGATTCCCTACGGGACGTACGTTCACAACATGGTGGGATGAGCTTTGCGAAAACAGATGTCCGTTCAATCCTAGGAGACGGAATTGCACAGGTGTGGAGAGCGGCAGACCTATTCTGTATTCCCATTGTAACCTCCGGTTTACAGCTATGAGCTACAGTGTATATAACACAGTTTACACATTGGCTCATGCCTTACATCAATTGTATCAAGAAACACCCCTAAAAGAGCGATTACTCGATAAACAGAAACTGAGGTTTCAGGACTTAAAAGCTTGGAAGGTAAGATGAGTTTAAACAAGGTCTTCATATATCTTAAGACTACTTATTCAATTAACATAGAATTTGATGGCAGGTAAGAACTACTCAATCCCTCAATCTTCTGATCCAAAGTCCGTTATCCATCAGTGCTTCAAAAAAATGCCACTGAAATAATATTTTAACATTAACAAATTTATTATTTGGTTTTCAGTTGCATCAATATCTAAAAAAGGTGCGATTTACAAATACAATGGGACAAAATATCTATTTTAACGAGGATAAAGAATTGTCAATTGGATATGATATTTATAATCAGATCACTTTGCCCAATGGTACAATCATTTCACAAAGAGTTGGGAGCTTTGATAATAATGCACCACCCGGGAAAAAACTTACCATCGATAATGTTATCGTCTGGGAAAGCACGTTCAAGGAGGTTGGTCAAAAATACAATAGTCAAAAGATGGAATCATTTACAGTAATATTCCATATATATTACATGGTTGTAGATAAGTTGTACATCTCTTACTCTTCAGTATGTGTCATCAGTTTCAGTATATATATATATATATATATATATATATACTCATTTAAAAGAAATATTAATAATATAATAGAATATAACTGGCTACAAGGACATGATGAGTTATCCAGTAAAATATAAGATTGCGAAACAAAAAGGATTTTTTCCTCTTTTTGAGGAAAAATTGTAAATTGCTTCAGTGAGGGTTTTTTGCCTTCGTCTGGATCAACAGCAAGGTTAAACTTTATGGACTTGTGTCTTTTTTCAGCCTCAATTACTATGTTACTACGTCACTTGAATGTTGTTGTAGATGTATTGTGTTGAATGCCAACATTAAAGGCAGACAAGGTAGACGTCTCACACTCTGGTATTTTAGGGAAGCCACAGAACTAAAAACTTTAATGACAGTTAACTTATTACAACTTATTTTTAAACTTGCGTCACATAATTCATTTCATTTGTATCCCACTCACAAAGCAAAATCACCAGCCTGTGTGTGCTTCAATTTATACTGGATTATTATATAATCATTTATACATATTCACAATTTTTGAATTCTCTGAGGTCATGACCATAATAGATCAAACATTTTTTACTCTACCTATTTATTTATTTTTTTTAAAACAGTCACCACGGTCTGTCTGCAGTGAGAGCTGTAAACCGGGCACCAGGAGGTCCGTTCGTAAAGGACAACCCGTCTGCTGCTATGATTGTGTGCCTTGTCCAGAGGGGCAATATTCCAATCAGACAGGTTTGTCATTTTAACATTTTTATTGTGTTTATTTCTTTATAGAAACCATACATAAAATAATGAGTACAATATGAAATACTGTCACGTGTCACGGATCTGTTTACTAGTTATTGTTTACCACTGAGGTGATAATTCTGGGGCAGATATGGTTCTGAGCGTTAAGTGCCCTTATGTGTCAACTAAATCAGTACCTATTTTCTATGACGATTGTGGGAATTGTTGAAACAGAAATGTTATTTTTTTATTTAATTTTCCAGATAATGATATTTGTACACAGTGCCCAGAAGACCATTGGCCAAATGAGCAGAAAACAGCTTGTTTTGAAAAGGTTGTGACATTTCTGTCCTTTGAAGATCCCATTGGAATTATCTTGACATTTATAGCAGCTTTATTTTCATTTATATCTGGCGGAGTTCTGGAAATATTTGTTAAGTACCAGGATACTCCAATTGTCAAAGCCAACAACAGGGATCTTAGCTACCTTCTACTGATATCGCTCATGTCCTCCTTCCTTTGTTGTGTTATCTTCATTGAACGGCCGGATCAGTTAACCTGCTTCCTGAGACAAGCTGTTTTTGGGATAACTTTCTCCATTTCCGTGTCTTGCCTTTTGGCTAAAACGTTGATTGTTGTGATCGCCTTCAATGCCACCAAACCAGGAAACAATTTGAGGAAATGGGTTGGTGCCAAAGTCCCCAAATTGATCGTCTTTATTTGTTCATCCATTCAAGTCCTTATTTGTGCCCTGTGGCTGATTGTATCTCCCCCTGCCTCATCGTATAACACACACTCCGAAGTTGGAAAAATCATAGTTGAGTGTGATCAAGGCTCAGCTGTTGCTTTTTACATCATCCTTGGATATTTGTGTATGCTGGCCTCTGTAAGCTTAGTTTTTGCATTTCTGGCCAGGAAGTTACCCGACACATTTAATGACGCCAAATTTATCACTTTTAGTATGTTGGTTTTCATCACTGTTTGGAGTTTTTTTATTCCAACATATCTCAGTGCGAAAGGGAAATCCACAGTGGCCGTTGAAGTATTTGCAATCCTAGCATCGAGTTCTGGCTTATTGGGTTGTGTATTTACTCCAAAATGTTATATTATTTTGTTAAAGCCTGAGAGAAATAGGAAAAATTATATATTAAGAGGATGATAGTGAATTATAAAGAGCACTTGTGTACTGAAAAATGACTGCCCTCATCGGCAATATAAAACTATTAAACAATATTATTTTTAAACTCTAAAATGGTGTCCCTTTGTAACCAGGCTTTGCTCTGTTTTTGTATTTTATTTACATTTGACACATATTTTTACATTAGTAGACTGATTGCTAGAATACAATACTAGGTAAAACTATCCACAACAATTGTGTAAAAGACTGGTTTGTCTATACCATACACTTACACATACATACACACACTATCTCCTTTCTTGCCCTTTCATCACTAACCCTTACACTCTAATATCATAAGCTGTCTTCACTCATTGTATTGTATAACTATATATATATATATATATATATATACTGTATAACTGTATACTGTATAAACTCTTCTTTAAATCTCTAAGCACAGCTACATGAGAATGTTGGATTTGCCAAATGTGATGTATTCGCTTTAATGGGATAGAAACACAGTTTCTTTAATGATTCTATTGAATTACGGGTCTTCATTTTATTATATGAGATAAAAGTATCGCTAGCTGAATAGTATTTTTTTCTATAGGATGAATGACATTCATCTACAGGGGGAAAAAAAAATAGCCAGTCGTGTCTGGAGTTTCGTACATGATCGTTATTTCAAACAACAATATTGGTTTATCATTTTCACATTTTCCTAGCTTGATTAGATATGCAAAACAACAGTCCCTGGGGATCTAGCCTGAAATTATACTGAGTAATAATTAAGTTACAAAAATATGATTATCTCTTTTTGAAGACTGTTATTTTCATTTCAAAATAACCCTGCCGCATTCCCAAAGGAACTCTGCTCTTTTTTTTGGCATCTTAAAAACCCCTTTGATGTGAGGAAATTGTAGATCACTTGTAACATTATAATTTCACAAGTATTTTACCTTTCAGTCACATACTGTCATGGTTGGCTGGTCTTTACAAAACACTCATAGCAGATATTTAGGGTGACTTCTAAGTTGCTGGCGGTGTGACATGCCACCTGTAGATCTCGTCGGGAAGTGGTGCAAGCAGCCCTTGCATGGTCCTGACACTTACACACACATACACACACATGTCACACATGTACAGGAACATACTTAGATGGACTAACTTACACACACAGTAACAATAGCTAATATGCAGGTGCATGAAAGCAGTATATTGAGTAAAAACAAGAAAATAGAATATTTTTAAAAATGTATTTTTAATCCAACGCTACATGACAGTTTGCATTTTCATTGATTAAGACATTAAAAGTTTTTATTTGAGTCACTTTTGTTCAATGACTAAATATATATTAGAGCTCATTATACAGATCAGGGAAAGGAAATGGACGTATGAAAGCTGCTCACTAAAAATATTCCAACAAGAACAAAACCAATCTATCATCCACCCAAATAAGGCAAAGGTGGATACATTACTTCCTAAATAACTCTATGGGCTATTATTTTAAAATAAATAATATATAGGTATTTAAAACCCATACATCTATACTATGAAGGTGACCCATCTAGACTTAATTTGCATAGGTTCTATATGATTATTCCTAATTCATTTAACGTATTAACCCCTTAAGGACAATGGGCGGTCCATAAACCCATTGATGGCAGCCTTTGTAAGAGTGGGTGGGGAAGACAATAACTTTACAACAGCAATGATTAGGTGTGATGGCCGGTAGGGGTGCCATCTAGCCAGTGGCAAAACTAAAGAAAGAAGACAGTAGAAGAAGCTATGTAAAAGGAGACATGAATGGGAAGTGGTCAGCAGTGAAGGTAGGGAGATATTGAGAGAGAGAGTGTGTCAGTGTAAGTAAGAGTATTTGAGCGAGTGAGAGAGCACATCAGTATATATAGTGGTGGGACTTATACTGTACCACGGTCAATTTCTGGCTCAGTTTATAGTGATATCAGTTATGCCATACCACAATCAGTGCCTGGCTCAGTGTATAGCGATGGGAGTTATGCTGTACCACCGTCAATGTCTGGCTCAGTATATAATCATTGAAGTCATGCTGTACCACTGTCTGGCATGCTATATAATAACAGGAGTTCTGCTGTACCCCCATTTGTGTCACTATAAAATGATGGGTGTAGCAACTCTAGGTGGAATTGGATGCCTCAAGAACCATTTTTTATGGGTGGCCTTCTCTCTTAAAAGACGTTGCCAGTGGTCCTTCCCCTTGCAGGGTGGGACCAAAGATCTGGCCCTTCTGAAGGCCTTTTGGTGAAGAAGGGAAGGGGCCAAATATCCCCTTGGAGAGTGTTGCCCCTGAAGAAAGAAGTTTGGGAGGATCTGGTGCTTATCGTGGCACTTAAATGTACTCAAGCGTTGCACTAGTTGCCTGTCATGGTGTGTGTGTGTCTGTCTGGGTACCGGTATGGCAGAGACTGTTCTGGTGTGTGTGTGTTTGGGTGTCAGTGTGGCAGAGCCTGTCTTGGTGGTGTTAAGGTGTCGGTGTGGCAGAGTCTGTCTTTGGTGGTCGTTTGCTGTTGGGTGTTCAGTATGCAGAGCCTGTCCTTGTGTGTGGTGTGATGTTGGTGGGCAGAGCCTGTCTTGGTTGGTGTGGTTTGGGTGTGTTTGGTCCAATGGCAAAGTCTGTTCTGGTGTGTGTCGTTTGGGATTCATGTTGTGGCAGAGCCCTGTCCTGGTGTGTGATATGTTGGATGTCAGTGTTGCAGAGCCTGTCCTGTTGTTGTGTGTTTGGATGTCAGTGTGGCAGAGCGCTTGTCCTGGTGGTTGTTGGGGTTGGGTCGACATGGCCGTCCAGGTGTTCTCTCTATCCGCCCAAATATCCCCTGTTCTGTGCGCACCAGATTATATATTTCTCTATGTTGTACTCACAGTGTGCTCCAGCCTTGTGCAGTTTTATTTGGCTAAACTTGTTTTAAATGGTTTGTGGACTAACTTTGTTTTACTGACACCCAAACAAATTTAGTATTGAAAGAATGACCTATAAATGTTGATCAAGACTTTGTTTCATTATCGTCAAATTAACCCTGTATTAATATGCATTATAAAGCTAAAAGGCCATATTTTCTCTCTGTGAAAAATGAGTGCGGCCCACGCACATATACAT
>VKOC01006247.1:0-30824 GCA_009364415.1 Spea multiplicata
TCCGTGATCCATGATACCCGTTTAATAGAGCGGGGGAGGGGAGGGAGGGCGGTATGTTAATAAAATACATCTTTTAAAAATATAGAAGAAAAAACACTCAAACGGCCTTAAATGACACCCGGTTCACGCGAAATGCCACAAAAGGTGCAGAAGTTGGATTATCTCCCCGACTTCCTCTCCTCCATCCTTACGCAGGCTACTCTAACCAATCAGCTGCAGCCAGCAACTTTATAAAATGGCAGAGATAACACATGGGGAGGAATAACTATGCAGATCCGGGTAACACGGCTGGTCACATGGTACACGTATGAAGCAGCCCTTATATATTGGGAATACGAAGCTTTACGTTATTCGTTTAATTTGTGTCTAAATCTGTAAAACGCAGGATCTGGGAAAACTGACAGATCCAACTTCAAACTGTCTGAACCAATAAAATAAGGAATCCATGTGCTTCTTAGCACTCATTGGCTGCTGGGCATTCACGTATAGACTGCCTCAGTACATTCTCTTACCTCTCAGGACACCTCCTGTTACCGGTTCCTGCGCTCCTCTACCGCTCAGAATATCACTTATTTACAAAAGCCCCGCGCTTCCCTCCTGAGATCCCGGACACTCCACATCCCGCCCATAGCAACCGAAGTGTCACCACGTAGAAACCACGGTTGTCCATTGTCGCCAAACCAATAAAGCTTGTTGATATCGAGAAGTAAGGAAGAGGCGTGTCGGTAGTGTGCCAATCAGAATGCACACGAAGTAGATAGTCGCAGTGTAGTGAGCCGAGTGTCACTAGATATGGGCGTGACCGCGAGCGCCCAATGACAATTTAGGGGCGGATTTAGACTGCTCGCATGCCCTCCTTTCTGCATGGTAGAAGAAGCTGTGGGCGCGGTCATGTTGCCGTGGGCGGTACTTGGATTGGTAAACGCGCCAAATTTCAAAGGCGCGCTTCCTTTCCATAGGTTTCCCGCCGGCATCCGGGCGCGAGGAGGTGAAGGTGTCAGCGGCGGCTCCGTGAGCACCGTGACGTCATCCACGGCGCTTTCCCCCCACCTCTGTCAAACCTCCGCGCAGGGCCCACCTTGGCAGCTGAGACTGGTGGGGGGGGGAGGAATAAAAGAGTCCGCACGGGGATACCGGTCAGGACGGAATGGAGGGGGCGGAAAGAAGGCACTGACGTCAGTAAACCCAGGCCCCGCACCCTGTTCATGCCGGAGGTGCACGGCTTAATCTTAAAGAAAATAATCTAGAACCTTCTCGGGTCAGAGGTCGCAGTGATGCTACACTAGGGGGCAGTTGGCCAGAGGGGGTAAGAACTCAGCTTGCAGGGCAGTTATAGGGGGGTTTGTGGGGGTGGGGTACATCAGTAAGGCTAGGGGTCACAGTGACACTGGGGGTTACCCCCATATAATTGCCCTGCTGCCATGGTAGGGTCAGATGTATCCCTGTCTCAGGTCCAGCCTTGTTTCCAGCTGCTGCGCATGGGCTCCGACCACGAGCCGCCCTCCTCTCTCAGCACCCAGAGCTCCCCCTCCCAAGACTTGTATACCTTTCTCCCCGATTCCTCTCGGTGCGTCTACCGGCTGGGGGCCCGAGCGGACCTCTGCGACGTGCTGCTGCCGGGGAAGCCACAGGTCCAGGCGGAGATCCACGCGGAGAGGGAGGCCGCCGGCGACTGGAGGGTCAGCGTGGGAAGCTGCACCAATTACGGTGATTATTTTGCGCTTTAGCTTCCCGTCTACCTCTGTCTCTCTTGACTTTCGCCCCTTTAAACATCTCTCGTGTTGGGTTCCGCTCTAATTACCTTTTCATGGTGTTGATGACCTCATCAGTCTTCTCTATGACATCACTCATTTCTCTTTCCTCTGTATCTCCATGACTTTTAATTGCGTTTTCTTCGTTAGGCGTTTATATCAACGACGTCCACCTTCCACTGGGTCAAAGGCTGGAACTGTCAGATGGGGACCTTCTCGGTTTTCAGGAGAAGCCCCCCTCGCCCTCCTCTCTGTCCTCCTCCTCCTCCATGGATGTGCTCTTCCTGTTCCAGCGTGTCCGCGTGCGCCCCTTGGACTTCTGCGCCATCACTTCCCCGCGTGCGCGGCCCGCTTTTCCCGGCTTCACGCCTGTGCTAGGCACTCAGCGGATCGGTGGGGAGCGAGGTGGCACCCCCCACTACATGACGGGGGCCACGGTCATCCTGAACTCCATCGGCAGCATCAGCAAACTGAAACGGGAGAGAATGCACAGTGGCGGGCTGGCAGGGGGAGTGGTGGAGGTGACGAAGCCCACCACCCCGGACCTCCCGTTACCGTCGCGTACGGGTCTGGAGAGGAGGAGCAGCAGGAGGAAAGCACAGCACCGAGTTCTCTGTGAGCTCGAGGAAGACGATGTGGAGGAGAGACATGGAGACCAAGGAATGAAGAGGAAGAAGAAAAGGGGGAGGCCAAAGGAGGAAGAGAGGTCCGTCCAGCAGGTGGAAACGGGCAGGTGAGAAGACTCTAACGCTAAGTCCACGCATTTTTGGCTCTTCGGTAATCCCATCAGTTCTTGTCCACTTCTCCATCACCGCGTTTCTCCATCACCGGATGGCTTTCTCCTCGCTCCTCTCCTCGCTCCTCTCCTCGTCTTTGCATCTTCTTGTTCCTTTGTCTTCTCACCGTCGGCCTCCATCTATAAGGGTCTTTTAGCTGCTTGTTCTATGCCTTCAGCGTATGTCATTCCTTAGTCTTCTGTCCCGTTCCAGTATTTTCGCCATCGAGTCGTCTTCTGCCCTCCCTCTTTCTATCTAATTCGCTAATTAGGCAGGCTGGCTGAGCGGCTGCTCTTTCGGCTGAGTGAATGGTTAACGGGGACCGTCTTACTTACTCCGTGAGGTTGCCCCTTCAGTCGCTTCCTGCAAATGTCATTTGGCTGAATGTTCTGCTTTGTGTCTCAGGAAACCTCGTGGTCGTCCCAGGAAGAACCCGGTCCCGCCGTTGCTGGTGTCCCAGACGATCTCCAGCGCAGAGCCTTGTGCGTGGCGCTCCTGCCGCCTTCCGCAGGAGGACACGGTCAGCTGGGTGCAGTGCGACAGGTGTGACTCCTGGTACCACGTCGTGTGTATCGGCCGCAGCTTGACATCCTTGCAGGACACAGACTTCCATTGTGGCTGCACGTGACCGCGGCGAGGCCCGTTAAACCGAGACTTTCTTCTCCCCCCCCCTTTCCATTTCTCTCCCCCCCTTTCCCCCCTTTCCATTTCTCTCTCCCCCCCCCTTTCCATTTCTCTCCCCCCCCCCCCTTTTCATTTCTCTCCCCCCTTTCCATTTCATTTCTCTCCCCCCTTTCCATTTCTCTCCTCCTCTTTCCATTTCCCCCCCCCCCTGTATCTGCTAACTCCCACCCCCTTCCATCTCTAATACTGCCCCCGTTAGATGTCACCCATATAATCGTAAGCGCCCTTTACGTTTATTTATATAGCGCCCGCACATTCCGTAGCGCTGTGCACCTTTTAGTCTCGACGGTTTTGTCCAACCAATGCACTATTCTCTAGGCTTTCAAAGCCGGACTTGGGGGTCTCGGACTAGCACCGTGGGGGTCTCGTCGATGTTCACGTCCTTATTTAACCCGTTAATCTTTCCTTGGAGTCCAGGCCCCGTCACCCAGTTTGCAATAACAGTAAATGTGTATATAAAGTGCTTTCCTGAGTTACTGGATAAACCTGTCGGTGGGGGGGGGGTATGGGATTTTATAAATGGGATGTGGACTTTGTGTAAGAAGGGTGTTTGTTTTCATGTATTAAGTAAATGTATTTAACGAAGTGAATGAACATATTAATAAGCTGCACCGCTGGGAGGGTGTTAATGGGTTAATCTCACGCTTTTTATATGAAATCAGAAGCGTTTGGATGTAGATATTTTGCAAACTGCCGGTTGGAGATGCAGAAGCGCTGATCCTTTTAGCAATTGGATCACGGAGGTCGTTGGGGGTCGCTTATAAAGGGCAATTATGGTGCCGTTGCCTTGGAAATAATTGATTTCTTTTTTCCTACTCTCCCTGTAACTGCTTTTTATAAACAACCAACAATCTCTAGCAGAAGTTCCACTTTAAAGGGACTCTCACTATTTTTTATTATTTATTATTATTAGTATTGTATGAGTTCTCGCTCTGTTATCTGAGCCCAATCCACTAGACAAACTCCTTATCATACTGCCTGTCAAACAATAGAATGGCTCAGTCTTAATCACCCAAGCCGGCCCGTCTGACTAATGAAAGTCTATGTAGGTGGAGACTTTATTTGCATTGCCATAAAGCATCGGCGCGAAGTCACCCGGCATATCACATGACCGATTACAATGGCGACCTAGGGGTCTGCAGAGAAACTGTTTATTGGTGAAAAATAAAAAACAAGTAATGCTGACCTTACTGTATACAGCGCTGGGGGGGGGTTACTTTTACACAGCGCTGGGGGTAATTCTCAAGGAGACTGCCCCCCCCCCCGTAGGGTTTCCCCTTTAAATTTAAAGCAATTAAAATCTCATTTTTAAAAACTGAACATTTTAAAATATATCTATACACTCTGTTCATTCAAAAATCCTGAATCTCTGCGCGTGTAATAACGCCGGATGTTCTGCTTCCACGCGGCCGCTGCTTTCCTGCCTGCCTGTAAATATCTTTCTCCGAACTTCAGGCTGTTGGCTGGATTTGGGGTCTCAATAGCCCCCTTTTCTTTACTTTTTCTCTTTCTTAACCTAAACGCACCTGGTTATAACCTGATCCTCCCTGATGGTATCTCCCAAAACACGTCCGCAGATTAAACTGTCAGCTCTTCTGCCCGCAGATATATTTTAGATCAGGACGCTGCTGATCACTGAAATCTCTATTCTTTTTAACTTTATTTAATCCACGTAACCCTTGCCTAAACGGTCTGATGCTATGGGACGTGGAAATGCTTCGTGTTCTTGGATCCTTACAGGCATCCTGACAGCCGGTGTGAAGACTTTTTTTTCCTTTTTCCTCCCCGTTCCCTGTTTTTTTCACAAGCTTTAGAGGAAAGGTGCGATGTATCCCGGGTATCGCGCTCCTAACGCTCTGATTTATATAGATCCATCCCTCAGCGCCCATTTCTTGGGGTCTCTCGTCCAATTTCTGGATAACCATTTGCTGTTGGTGGGTTAGGGGGGCAGCCCTGGGGGGTAGAGAGCCGTCTTCCAAAACGTATATAAAATGATTAAACTCGCTGGGATTCTGGGATTTCTTTTCTCTTTCTAATAATGATACTTTTGTAAAATTCTGCAATAAAATCAAAGCACTCTATACAGGACCCCGGCTGGCGTCTTATTATCTGGAGGTGCGTGTGTGTGTGTGTGTATATATATATGTGTGTGTGTGTCGGGGTGTGTGTGTACATATATATGTGTGTGTCAGTGTGATGTCACCAGAAACCGAGTGGGTAATCAATACTCTGTCGCTAGAGTTCTAGTCACCATCTTTAATGAACACAATCCAACAGGGAGACATATGCAGATCAACATACATGTATGAATAGAACATATGTGAAGCAGGTTCCCCATCATTGCTTGCTTCTCGATGGGTCAAAGAGCGGGTTGTGGACCTCCATCTCTCCAGCCTGGTGAAAGAAAGCGACAGTCGTCACCGGGGCCGTAGGTAGGTAGTGTTAGGGGTCCTATGCTGTTCGCTACAACAGATGAGGGGGTTGGCAGTAATCATTTCTAAGGACTTACAGGTAGGCAGACAGTGCCAGCTCCAATGAGCTTCTGATGTGGAAGGTGCATGGCTTGTATAACATAGTTAACCGGTGACATTGAGTTATACGTTATACAGGGCCATCTCAGCCCTCCTTGTTGGAGTAACCTACCAGGGATGGCCCTTTAAAGTAAATAGCAAAGTGACGGAGATGGGACGAGGGTCAGCGTACACTTACCGGAGCGAGGCCAGGGCACTCGTACATGGTGAACTCTTCAATGTCTCCCTCGGAGTCCGTGGAGAGCTGCTGGCAAGGTCTCATCCGTGATCTGCAATGGCATGACCCACAGCTCCATGTCCCGAGGTGGCCAAATCATAGAGGTGCCTAACTCGGAATTCGCTGCTCTACCAGCCAATATATCTGGGCCATGGCACCCGTAGTCAATATATAGTAAGAACCACCCTATAGCAGCCTGGAACCCCCACTCCTATCATCCTGAGAGTTTTTCTGCTCTGCTGGGCTTATAAAGGCCCATAGGCTGCCCATGCAGAAAGCAGACCCTTTGTGACCCCAAAGTTAGGGGTAGAGAGGATATCATCTACCGCCTGTACCCACGGGGCTGAGCCTGCCCGAGTAACCCCCTCCCAGCCTCACTTACCCCTCCTGCGCCTGGTGCTGCTTCTTCAGATCCCGGTACTGCCACTTGTAGTGCGAAGCCTCGGGCGCAGACTGGGGCAGAAGATGATCAGACACGGTGAGTATTTCTGCCATCACTTACTGGCATGTTATGTATATGAGCGCTCGCTCTCACTCACCCTCTGGCAGGTGTGCTGCCGGCTGCCCTTGTACGCTGTATACGCCATCTTCTGCGCCAACTGGACCTCCTTTTGCAATCTGGATAAAGAGACAGAGGTCTAAATGTTCAGTTTGTTCCATTACAGACTACGTTTAATGCTAAAAAATAACATGATCTGGATTAGGTAGAAAGTTGTCGCTTTGCTAATTATTATTATTACAACCGATTCAATCGGAAACCACCAAATCCTACCGGGATCCCAAGCGGAATCCCCGTCCAGAAGGCGCATGGCGAGACACTCACCGGTACCAGCACAAGGCGGCTACGAGAATCCCGGAGACCCCCGTCAGAACGCAGATCACCATCAGAGCTGTGCGAGAGACAGGACACATGGTCGGTACCCCACATCCGGCCGCCCTTCGTTAATTAGAGGCGAGGGGGATTCTAACCAATCGCTGGAGAGCTCGGTAAATCGTACAATTGTGAAAAGCATTTAATTTCAGTAAAAATTAAATATCAATAATTTTTAGTGGCTAGAACTGAAACCAAAGTATTGATCTCTTGTGTAATTATTTTATGTTTTTTTATGATATTCCAGTTTTAGAGGCACGTCCGAGGTATTTTATGCAAAATTTTCCCCATGTTTCCCATGATCCCTCAGCGCAAACTGCATTGGAATGGCGCTGCCAGCCTCCGCAGGAAGTTGTAAGCCACTTCCTGTTCTGTCCCACGCAAGTCGGGGACCTTCCCGAAACTTTTTATTGGCTAATAAGGCGGCAGTATAGGAATTTTTAGGACTCCTGGCCAAAAGGCTGGGGTCAAATTTTTCACGTTGCCCTTTTTTTTTTTTTTTTTTGCACTGGGCACGTGTGAGTTTAATGTCTAATCACCAAAAATGGCCACGGCAGATACTGTTTCAGTGGCCCTTATCCCGCGGGGAGGGAAGGCAGGGGGCCGCATATCTCATTGGGGAGTGCGACCCCAAAGGACCAAGTCCTGGGGACCTGGTGGCTACCTTTGCCCTTACGGGGGTAGAGCCATTTTTTCATGGACCTCGGGGCTTAAAAAAAAAAAACGTACTGGACTTGAGAATAATCCTGAAAAGAACTCGTCTTTCAGCCCATGTGATATATTCTATTGATGAATGGCGGTGTAAGTTACACCACAGCCTGGATCCTTGGGGAGACAGATGCATTGTGGGTGATAATTACTTAAGGAGAAGGTCTGGCTGAGGTCGGACTTGCTCTTTTCTCGCACTCTCCAGGCGTTGCCGTTTGGCGGGTTGACGGACGCGGGACTTAGCGTGGCCCTCGCAGCGGTGGAATTAGTGAGAATCTGAGGTAGAGGAGCGGGAGGAGTGGTGGGAAGTGGAGCAGCAGGGGTGGCTTGGGTGGTGAGACCTGGAGGGGAGACTAAGACACAGAGAGGAGCTTATACACAAAGGGCAATTCTGGTAAGAACATTCCATCTGTTGCTATGGCAATTGCACCAGAACCGCCAGGAGCTTAAGGAGGAACTCGCACCGCCCTGACACTAACATGGATGTTTAACATGCATACTCATCTACCCATAATCCTCTGCCCTCCCCATCATCCTTCCGGCACTCTCCAACCAATTCCCCCATAACCTGGGGTCCATGCAACGCAGCGTGGGACGCCAAATCTCAAGTATGAAAGACGCGTGGGTGTCTGACATCATTGAATGATGTCACCGCCTCGTTTAATGCATGATGCGGCTGCCTAACGCTAGCTAACTAGTCACATGACTACTGGCTTCACAGCTATACCGCCAAAACACAGAAAATACCCCGTAGGAGTTCCCTTTTAACATACAAATGGTTAATATGTATTAACATATGGAGTAAAAACTAGAGAGTATTTGGGGGGGTTCCCCTTAACTGCTCAACACAAGGAATATCAACCATGATCACTGTCCACAGACTATCGGGGGTGTTATCACCGTAGCAACCAATGGTATGTTCCAGCTGAATGGACTATACCATTGGCCGCTTTTCAAATTCCCCCCCATTCTCACCTTTTAATCATCGCATCCCATTTAGTGTTAAAGTGAATTACAAACCCCATCATGCGTTGGGGCGCGCCTCGCTCATCACATACCTGTGTTCGTGTGGTTGAGCTTTTTACCCCTGGTCATCCTGCCCCCGGAGATCATCATTTTATTGAGAAAATCAATCATTTCCTCGGGATGGTTAAAGTTTGGCTTGTCCCCTGGTTTAAACAGAGTGAGCGGTTCAAATGAAATGCTAGAATGTGACGACCCATCCGACTTTCTTTATACATTAAACATTCTGTAATAATTGTACGACCTCATCTATACCCTCAACATTCTAATCACTGGACTGTCTTTATTCATTCCACATTCTGTAATAATTGTATGACCTCATCTATACCCTCAACATTCTAATCACTGGACTGTCTTTATACATTCAACATTCTGTAATAATTGTATGACCTCATCTATACCCTCAACATTCTAATCACTGGACTGTCTTTATACATTCAACATTCTGTAATAATTGTGCAACTTCCTCTCTCCCCTCAACATTCTAATCACTGGACTGTCTTTATACATTCAACATTCTGTAATAATTGTATGACCTCATCTATACCCTCAACATTCTTTATTCTTTCCACATTCTGTAATAATTCTGCAACTCCCTCTCTCCCCTCAACATTCTAATCACTGGACTGTCTTTATTCTTTCCACATTCTGTAATAATTGTACGACTTCATCTATACTCTCAACATTCTAATCGCTGGACTTTCTCAGTGCCCTGCACATTCTAACCATATGTTCTTCCTGGTACCCTCCACATTCTGTTTCAATCCCATAACTATATGCCCTCCACACTATTTTCTGCAGCCAATATTCTGTGCCAGCAAAGCCTCCTCTGTACATTCAATGATCTGCAGCACACAGAAGGTCTTCTCCACTCAACTTCAAGGGCGGAACTCAAGTGGAATGTTAATCAATTTTTCATTTTTGTCTTTGAAACTCGCTGCATGCGGCGCTTACACAACATCCCTCTGCAAGCACACAATGTCATCCACGCAGACACAAATACCTTGAATTTTTTGTTTGCAGTTCCCCGAAGAATCCTCCTGGAATTGGGGCAGGCAGGGGCCGCAGACGTCACTGTCGAATGTGCAAGGCTTTCTATTCTTCAGGATACAATTTATTTTATGCAGACATTTTCTCTCCATTGTGACAGGAAGGCAGCTGGAACATATTATCTCTGTAGGTACAGCACATGACGTCATAATCCAAGTCTAAAACTCTATACACAAGTGTGCGCTTCAATACCATTGCCATGGTGCCATACTTGGAGAAGAGAGATCCACGGCATCCTCTCCCTGCTCCGGCACACTAGATCACCAATGACCCTGCCTCGGGTCCTTCCAACCTTTACTGGGACAAGCAGAGCCGGAACTTAGAGGATTTAACCCAGGGTCTCCGGGTGGAACGCTGGGTCTCAGGGTTAGTGCCGTCAATCTCAGGGGAGAGGTGGCTGGCCATGCCTGTCCCGACCTCCTCCACAGCCCTTTAAAGTCTAACTGCCCCTTTGCATAGCTGCCCCCTTTGAGGGGCTGAAGATATAAGGAGCTCTAGGTGGCCATTCCGAGGAAGTCCCCATGTTTGAAGAGTTAAGAGGCACCAGAGCTGATTACTATAACCCTCCCCTGGGTGTCATTTTCTAACGTGCTCTTTGAACATGCGCAATTCTGTCCTTGGCTGCCCGGTAATGCTCCATTATATTACTCATCTTACTTAGTCCTGGCGGGTTTAAGCCCCACGATACCTCCCGCGAATCTCTGACCAGTAATGGATTGGGAATGGAATGTTTGCGTTTCGATGTATCTCTTTAAATGCGTGTATAGGGGTATCCATGGAAACAGGATCAGGGTCTGAGTTCCAGGAAATAGATAGGTAAGGAGAGGAGGCAGGCGCGATCACCCAGTACAGACCAGTATACCCCACAAGACTCACCTGTTACTGCAACCAGAAGCACCATAGCGTGACGTAGTCTTCTTTCCATACTGTCCTAGTGCACACCAAACACACTGAGACAACCACACGACAACAACACAAGATATCCACAAAATAATAAACACAATGATTTCTCTAACGAGACCCCAATAACAAAACACAATAGTGGTCCTTATCACAGTTTACAAGACAATAAGACACAACAGACAGATACAAAACTATGTCCTTACAACAAGAATCACGAACCACAACACAACAAGCACGACAACACAGCTAAGCAATCACGGTATGATTATCAGGCAATGGCGCAGCGATACACTAACAACAGATGGCAATTACACAAAGACACAACATGCTAATTCCACGAGATTAAATTAGCAGACCGGCCAAACACACCCCACCCACGTACTATAATTGTGTTTCCAAGCACAATAATGCCAGCGAACACACGACAACCCAAAATAACACAACACGCCAACAACTCGCTGTCGCAACAGTGTAACAGCACAGCATGCGATTTCAGCCAAAACGTGTGAATTTCATGCACGGTGTCATACAACCGTCCCCTGGAAACACACAAACCGTCAGGGTGTATACACACGCTCACACAACGTCACACAGAAATACACCGAATCACTGCACGGAACGACATGCAAACAGGTACACGCCACAACACGCTAATGCAATAACATACGTGATTGATCCATCGTGCATTGTGTTCTTGCAAAGTTACTTGTGTACATGCAACACGAAATATACACACAAAGTTATACGCACAACGTAAACACACAACTACATGTAATTTATATATACCCTTCCTTCAATTTTTTCTGCTATATTTTTTCCGCTGGTCAATATTTCTCCACTTCTAGCTGTCGCTTAGACTTACGCTACATATAAAAGGCGTGTAGAGCTACATCTAAACTAGAAGGACGTCTTAACATCTTTCCTCTGCCTTCCTTTCCTCGTCTGCCTCGCTCTCGCTGCCTTTGCCGGTCTGGCTGAGGTGTGTTTGTGTGTTACAGACACTGCGCATTGCCAATTTCTTTATGAATGGAGCATTGCGTGGGTGGGGGGCGGAATGTCTTGTATGAGCTAAATTGTCTCATCTGGCGCAGAGACCAATGGGAGAAGCGGAGAGGGCAATCGAGACAGGAGACAGGGGCAAATATAAACACGGTGACAGATGTCTCTGAACGAAGCAAGAGGTGGGGGGGGCTGTGGATATACGGAGGCAAGTTCAGTGCTGATGGATAATAAACGATAGGAGGAAAAGAGGTGAAGAACAGAGATTTTTTTTTAAAAGTGTATTTTTATGAAACGATTACTGTAACAAAATAGAAAAAATCTTATTTTTAGAGAAGGCTGAGTCCTTGGCTATGTGAGGACAGGTATGACATCATTTATGAAGCTGTTTTTTTTTTAAGTTTAAAATGTATTTGTTTCCCATTTTCCTCTGTGTCATGGTGACATCACACAAAGGGTCCTTTCTTTTTTATTATATTATACTTAAAAAATGATGATCAGTTCTGTTCTCTCTGATCTGCCTACCTACAGATGGCACCGTGATCAGGAAACAAGGCTCTGTATCCCAGCTTTCCTGATCATACCACAAGTGATCGGCTACTGCAGGATCGTAGGAGACCACAGCAGCACGAGTGCGGATCTTTCTGTTATTACTTTTTATTTATACAGAGCTCACAATTTCCGCTGTGAATATGATGGTGCTATAACCCCTTGGTTGCTCTACCAGTATGTTTCCTGCCAGATACGCAGCTCTCCCATTGAAATCAATGACAGCAACCAATGGAAGCCTTCAGCCGCCATATCAGGAGATAAGGAGAAGAGAATTGTATAAAATAAATGAACTGAGCGGTAGGTGGCTTAGTGATTGGCTTTAGATGTTGGCTGTTTAGACCCCCAAATAAAAGCACATTTTGAAGAATGGAAAAGGTAAGAAAAAAAACACCCAAAAGCTACTATAACTGTTTCTTTTTATTTAAATAAAAATATAAAATATCTGTGCAAAAAATATTCTAACATTAGACAGAACACACTACATATGTAATTGCACACGTCCCATAATTTAACAATGTAAGCAAAATAAATATATTATACAGAGCAAGGGCCAGTAACTATACAACGAGTCACAGTTCAGTCTGAGCAATCGGTCAAAAAGCCTAGAACTTTTCTAATCCACATTTGTGCCGAAAACCTTTACAAACAAGGTTCAGTTCTTAATCCACCTCTTCAATGGTGGGGCCGGAGCTGCTGCCCTGCCGGGCCTGAGCTCCGCAGCTGGAGCCGGGCATCCCGCCTGGCATGCCTCCCTGGTACAGTTTGGTTACGATGGGCTGACACACCTTCTCCAGCTCCTTCTGCTGATGGACGTACTCCTCCTTCTCCGCAAGCTGGTTGCTTTCCAGCCAGGAGATGGTCTGCTTACACTTCTCAGAGATGGTCCTCTTGTCTTCTTCACTGAGTTTTCCCTTCAGGTTTTCATCCTCCACCATGCTCTTAATGCTGAATGCGTAGGACTCCAGGGCATTCTTGGCAGCGACCTTCTCTCTTTGGGCATCATCGTCAGCCTTGTACTTCTCAGCATCCTGAACCATCTTCTCAATCTCTTCTTTGCTCAGACGGCCTTTGTCATTTGTTATTGTGATCTTGTTCTGTTTTCCGGAGCTCTTGTCCACAGCCGAGACGTTGAGGATACCGTTGGCGTCAATGTCAAAGGTGACCTCAATCTGGGGCACTCCCCGAGGAGCAGGGGGGATGCCACTTAGCTCAAATTTGCCCAAGAGGTTGTTGTCTTTGGTCATGGCCCTCTCACCCTCATACACTTGAATGAGGACACCAGGCTGGTTGTCAGCGTAGGTGGTGAAGACCTGAGTCTGCTTGGTAGGGATAGTTGTGTTGCGTTTGATGAGGACTGTCATGACTCCTCCGGCTGTCTCCAAACCCAGGGAGAGGGGAGCCACATCAAGCAGGAGCAGATCCTGCACATTTTCAGATTTGTCTCCCATCAGGATGGCAGCTTGAACAGCAGCTCCATAAGCCACGGCCTCGTCAGGGTTGATGCTCTTGTTCAGTTCTCTTCCATTGAAGAAGTCCTGCAGCAGCTTCTGCACCTTGGGGATACGGGTGGAGCCTCCGACCAGCACAATTTCATGGATCTGGGACTTGTCCAGCTTGGCATCTCTCAGGGCTTTTTCTACAGGTTCCAGGGTGCCTCTGAAGAGGTCAGAGCACAGCTCCTCAAAGCGGGCCCTGGTGATGGATGTGTAAAAGTCAATGCCCTCAAACAGGGAATCAATTTCAATGCTTGCCTGGGTGCTGGAGGAAAGGGTTCGCTTGGCTCTCTCGCAGGCGGTCCTCAACCTTCTCAGAGCTCTTTTGTTCTGGCTGATGTCTTTTTTGTGCTTACGCTTAAACTCATCTACAAAGTGGTTCACCATACGATTATCAAAGTCCTCTCCGCCCAGGTGAGTGTCACCAGCTGTGGCTTTCACCTCAAATATGCCATCATCTATGGTGAGGATGGAAACATCAAAGGTGCCGCCTCCCAGATCGAAGATCAGGATGTTGCGCTCCCCACGAGATCCCTTGTCCAGGCCGTAAGCGATGGCGGCTGCTGTGGGCTCGTTGATGATTCTCAGTACGTTCAGTCCTGCGATAACACCGGCGTCTTTGGTGGCCTGGCGCTGAGAGTCGTTAAAGTAAGCTGGCACGGTGATGACAGCATTGGTGACTGTGTGTCCCAGGTACGCCTCTGCCGTCTCCTTCATCTTCAGCAGCACCATGGAGGAGATCTCCTCGGGGGAGAAGGTTTTCTCCTCACCTTTATACTCCACCTTCACCTTGGGCTTCCCCCCATCGCTCACCACCTGGAAGGGCCAGTGCTTCATGTCCGACTGCACCACAGAATCGTTGAATTTCCTGCCGATCAGCCTCTTGGCATCGAAGACTGTGTTCTGTGGGTTCAGAGCCACCTGGTTCTTGGCGGCATCTCCGATCAGTCTCTCGGTGTCTGTGAAGGCCACGTAGCTGGGGGTGGTGCGGTTTCCCTGGTCGTTGGCGATGATTTCCACCTTGCCGTGCTGGAAAACACCCACACAGGAGTATGTGGTGCCCAGGTCAATGCCGATAGCGGTGCCTTTAGGTGCCATGCTGATGTATGGAGTGCAGGCTCTGGAGTTCTTCTGGATGAGTCTGGCAGCTGTCTGTAGTAACTCTGCTCTGTATAGCTGGGTTTCTTCTCGCGGTACCGGCTGCTTCGCTCAGTAATACCCAGTATCTATAACCAACTCTCCTGTTATCAGGTACTTGCCTCAGCTAGCGAGCGCAGCCTGTATTTATAATACGAAGCGATTACATCCTCGTGTGCCTCTCAGCCAATCACAGCGCGCTCCTCACCAAGCCTTCTTCCGTCACCTTAGCAACATTCCTGAAAGTTCCCGAGCGCTCCGAACTCTCAGCCAATGAGCTTTTAATTTCCACGACATCACTGGAAGAACATTCGCGATGATACCAGCAGGTCCGCGGTCCTGTCCAATCACTGAAAAGAGCGGTACGCGACGTCACTTTCTGAGAGAAGCCGCTGGAACTATCTAGTGGGAGGTTTGGCGAGACGGGAAGCTCGCAGCCAATCATCGCAAAACCAGGCAGTATGGGGCGTGTCCAGCTGTCAGTTCAGTAGACGGTGCTGGACGTTTCTAGTAGGAAAGTTCGTCAGCGTCGCAGAAAGGGTTAATATTATTCGGTAATATCGTGCGATATATTAGGGATTTACTGCGACCCGCGCTGTGTACGGTGCCCAGCAGAAATTCACAGACATTTTACACGAGAAAACCTCACATGAGGCAATTTTAGATTTTTGTTAATTTACTTTTTTTTCGTAATGAGATTTCCCTGTTAACTCGTTACTTGCCAAAGAACATTTATTGGCCTGTGAATAATAATAAAGTAAATCTGCTTGACACGCTGCAGTATATTTGCCTCTGGGGCAGATCCTTCATTATCTTCCGTTATACCCTATTGGGGAAGGGAGGGGCAGTAGTGTATGTGAGTGTGTACTGTAGTGAAGTGTGAGTGTATACTGTAGTATAGTGTGCTTGTGTGTGTGTATGTGTGTAGTGCTGGAGTCAGTGTGTCTACTGTATTCAGTGTGTATGTATACATAGTGTTAGAATGTGTACTTTTATACATATATGGTGTTAGCCAGTGTGTGTGTGTGTGTGTGTGTGTATAGGAGTGTGGTGTTAGTGTGTATGGTGTTGTGTATGTCATAGTATGGCATCTTATTCTCTACGCTCATGTACACACATGCTAACACCATACACTAATAGTCGCCATGGCAACTATAAATCGCTTCCTGGCACCTAGGAAGCTGTTCTCCCTGGGTAGCGTTATGTGACCCCTTGTCATGAAGGGGTTAAGTGTGGTACTGTACACCACTGAAGAAAGATGTGTTTTATGTGGAATTGCCCCAAAAGCGTCCTTTAACGGAGGAAATGAGAGGAATATTAAGGATGAAAAGGAAGTGATGGAGCTGGGAGAGAGGGTCGGGGGCTCCCACGCCATTGGATCCAGCGGCTCCTGGAGGGGAATGTATTTGCTGCTCATGGCACAGATTTCAGGTGGTCTTGGATGCAGCGTGATGATGGAGCGCGTCACACCTCGCCATTCTCCAGTAGCAGACCACAGGGGAGATCACCCATGGATCAGTGTCTTGTTTTAGTCACAACAGACCTATGTCCAGGACATTGCCAGTGGCCCTTCTGAGATTGAGGGCATGCCTAGGACCCACCACCCCAGAGGGGTAACCCTGTTAAATACGGAAGCCCCTCTGAGATCCAGGGTCCCTGACCATCCTCAGATTTAAAGATGATTGTTCAAGACAATTGGGATGAATTTCAGATAATGAAGACCCCTCTTGGAGGGGCTCTTGGAGGTCGACGTGCTCCAGTGACCGGACCACATCGACCTCCAAGAACTCTTTCCATGATTTCCACACCTTGGGGCTGTCAGGATTGGTTCCAATTTGCCATTAGTGGAACCATTTAATTGCCACCAAGGGACTCCACGAGGGTCTGTTCAATGGACCTTCACTGAGTTGTAGCTTCAACTTTGACTTCACAATGCATCATGAAGACCCAATGCCAGTGAGCTCCTGCCGCAGGAAGAGCTTGATGATATGTTTCCATGGTGACAAACTATAGGTTTTCACTATCATGGCGGCTGGATGTAGCCCACACGTTTAACCCTTTATATATAGTCAGTGTTAGGACTGCAAATACAAGCAGGGAGGATTAAACATGATCCTGGTTCAAAGTTTCAAAGATGGTCTGAAAACCATAGCGATTGACGACATGGTCCACATTTTTGTGGTTGCTACGGTAATAACACCACTTTTCAAGCTGTGAGAGCATTACTTTGTATATAGAACAGTCCACGACATGGCATGGGGGGGAGGAGAGATAAGAGAGGGGGCACAGAGAGGAAGGGGAGAGTAAAGGGGGGGCACTTTCTAAAAGCTTCCTCGCTTAAGCCCTTCAGTGCCAGCCATGTATTTTTTTATGTGGCTGGCAAAGCGGGCCCAGGAGGCCAATCACATATCTCATACATGGTGGATCTGTACGGTCCCTACCCCGCTGGAACATACACAAAACATGTTACGGAAGTGGGATGTTATAGCGCACAAAGTACCTAGATTGTAAGCTCACAAGAGCAGAGCCCTCTCCTCCTCTTGTACCAGTTTGTTATTTTTACAGCAAGGGCAAGTACCCACTTAGTACCCCAGTAGGGTACGATGGAAACCTAATACAACAGAAGATAATGAAGGATCTGCCCTCAGTGTAAAGCAGATTATTCACAGGCCAAACAACGTTCTTTGGCAAGAAAAGAGTTAACAGGATATCTCATTTAAACAAATGTCAATGAAACAAAACTATTTGCCTCATGTGAGGTTTTTTCGTGTAAAATGTCTGTGAATGGCTGCTGGGCACCGTACAGAGCTCGAGTCGCAGTAAATCACTAATGTATCGCAATTTATCACGATAGTAATATAAACCATTTCTGCGGCGCTGACGAACTTTCCTACTAGAAACGTCCAGCACCGTCTACTGAACTGACAGCTGGACACGCCCCATACTGCCTGGTTTTGCGATGATTGGCTGCGAGCTTCCCGTCTCGCCAAACCTCCCACTAGATAGTTCCAGCGGCTTCTCTCAGAAAGTGACGTCGCGTACCGCTCTTTTCAGTGATTGGACAGGACCGCGGACCTGCTGGTATCATCGCGAATGTTCTTCCAGTGATGTCGTGGAAATTAAAAGCTCATTGGCTGAGAGTTCGGAGCGCTCGGGAACTTTCAGGAATGTTTCTGAGGTGACGGAAGATGGCTTGGTGAGGAGCGCGCTGTGATTGGCTGAGAGGCACACGAGGATGTAATCGCTTCGTAGTATAAATACAGGCTGCGCTCGCTAGCTGAGGCAAGTACCTGATAACAGGAGAGTTGGTTATAGATACTCGGTATCACTGAGCGAAGCAGCCGGTACCGCGAGAAGAAACCCAGCTATACAGAGCAGAGTTACTACAGACAGCTGCCAGACTCACCCAGAAGAACTCCAGAGCCTGCACTCCATACATCAGCATGGCACCTAAAGGCACCGCTATCGGCATTGACCTGGGCACCACATACTCCTGTGTGGGTGTTTTCCAGCACGGCAAGGTGGAAATCATCGCCAACGACCAGGGAAACCGCACCACCCCCAGCTACGTGGCCTTCACAGACACCGAGAGACTGATCGGAGATGCCGCCAAGAACCAGGTGGCTCTGAACCCACAGAACACAGTCTTCGATGCCAAGAGGCTGATCGGCAGGAAATTCAACGATTCTGTGGTGCAGTCGGACATGAAGCACTGGCCCTTCCAGGTGGTGAGCGATGGGGGGAAGCCCAAGGTGAAGGTGGAGTATAAAGGTGAGGAGAAAACCTTCTCCCCCGAGGAGATCTCCTCCATGGTGCTGCTGAAGATGAAGGAGACGGCGGAGGCGTACCTGGGACACACAGTCACCAATGCTGTCATCACCGTGCCAGCTTACTTTAACGACTCTCAGCGCCAGGCCACCAAAGATGCCGGTGTTATCGCAGGACTGAACGTACTGAGAATCATCAACGAGCCCACAGCAGCCGCCATCGCTTACGGCCTGGACAAGGGATCTCGTGGGGAGCGCAACATCCTCATCTTCGATCTGGGAGGCGGCACCTTTGATGTTTCCATCCTCACCATCGATGATGGCATATTTGAGGTGAAAGCCACAGCTGGTGACACTCACCTGGGTGGAGAGGACTTTGATAATCGTATGGTGAACCACTTTGTAGAGGAGTTCAAGCGTAAGCACAAAAAAGACATCAGCCAGAACAAAAGAGCTCTGAGAAGGTTGAGGACCGCCTGCGAGAGAGCCAAGCGAACCCTTTCCTCCAGCACCCAGGCCAGCATTGAAATTGATTCCCTGTTTGAGGGCATTGACTTTTACACATCCATCACCAGGGCCCGCTTTGAGGAGCTGTGCGCTGACCTCTTCAGAGGCACCCTGGAACCTGTAGAAAAAGCCCTGAGAGATGCCAAGCTGGACAAGTCCCAGATCCATGAAATTGTGCTGGTCGGAGGCTCCACCCGTATCCCCAAGGTGCAGAAGCTGCTGCAGGACTTCTTCAATGGAAGAGAACTGAACAAGAGCATCAACCCTGACGAGGCCGTGGCTTATGGAGCTGCTGTTCAAGCTGCCATCCTGATGGGAGACAAATCTGAAAATGTGCAGGATCTGCTCCTGCTTGATGTGGCTCCCCTCTCCCTGGGCTTGGAGACAGCCGGAGGAGTCATGACAGTCCTCATCAAACGCAACACAACTATCCCTACCAAGCAGACTCAGGTCTTCACCACCTACGCTGACAACCAGCCTGGTGTCCTCATTCAAGTGTATGAGGGTGAGAGGGCCATGACCAAAGACAACAACCTCTTGGGCAAATTTGAGCTAAGTGGCATCCCCCCTGCTCCTCGGGGAGTGCCCCAGATTGAGGTCACCTTTGACATTGATGCCAACGGAATCCTCAACGTCTCGGCTGTGGACAAGAGCTCCGGAAAACAGAACAAGATCACAATAACAAATGACAAAGGCCGTCTGAGCAAAGAAGAGATTGAGAAGATGGTTCAGGACGCTGAGAAGTACAAGGCTGACGATGATGCCCAAAGAGAGAAGGTCGCTGCCAAGAATGCCCTGGAGTCCTACGCATTCAGCATTAAGAGCATGGTGGAGGATGAAAACCTGAAGGGAAAACTCAGTGAAGAAGACAAGAGGACCATCTCTGAGAAGTGTAAGCAGACCATCTCCTGGCTGGAAAGCAACCAGCTTGCGGAGAAGGAGGAGTACGTCCATCAGCAGAAGGAGCTGGAGAAGGTGTGTCAGCCCATCGTAACCAAACTGTACCAGGGAGGCATGCCAGGCGGGATGCCCGGCTCCAGCTGCGGAGCTCAGGCCCGGCAGGGCAGCAGCTCCGGCCCCACCATTGAAGAGGTGGATTAAGAACTGAACCTTAAAAAGGTTAACCCTTGAGACACTTTGAATGCCAGAATATGGACTGACAATTGCTAAATGATTATAAAGGTTTTTCTTCTTGAATGTTACGGTATGATATATATGTTGTAAACGCGGCCTTATGGCCCCTGTAACAGTTTAGTTTTACATTGGTTCCAACTTTAACCGTGGTATAACTTCTCATAATCGGTTATATTTGTCATGTAAACTTTTGTACAAAAATATTATTTTTGTAAATAAAATGGTAAAATGTATCTTTTTTGCATTCTTTCGTTTTTCTCTTCCATTACTCTATCCATAACAGGCTCCCCCATTACACTTGGCCTCTACCACGTATTGTTAAGGTTATTTAAATAACTTCAGTATACCGTATATAAAAGCCTTCCGTCTTTTACGATAAATATACACATTTTTACTGTATATTATGAAGAGTTGAATACATAAAATATATAGCGTGTGCTAGGAAGATAGGGGGTGGGGTGACCGCATTTTATTTCTGCCATTCAGGGACACACTATGAAGCAGATAGGATTACACACACAGGCGTATATTATCTATCTATATGTATAGATATATATATATGCACATCGTCGCATACACATGAAATACATTATACATATATATATATATCATATACACACTGATTCACATATACCGTACTATTATATATATTATTAGTAAGCCTTGGAAGCCATATTGATTTCAGATTAAATAATATACATACAATCATTGAGCACATTGAGTGTTAACCCCTCTATTACCAGGCATGAGCAGATTCAGAGAATTAACCCCTCTATTACCAGGCATGAGCAGATTCAGAGAATCACAGTGACATGCGCACACACAGTCAAACACACTTACCCGCTGGCTGCAGCTTACACCGCGTTGGTGTGAAGGAGGGACTCAGCCTATAAGGAGAAGTTTCTGAACTCAGGCAATCAGGAGAGTTGAGAAATGTCTCCTGATTGGCTGAGACCCCCTTCACTCAGACTTCTCATTGTCTTGGATTGAGGCTGCCTGGGACCCGGGACTAAAAGTCCCATTGGGACTGTCCTGGGCAATCCGGGACATGTGGTCATCCTAATGATACCCACCTACTGGAGATACCATCGGGACACGCACACTCTAACCAAGACGTTCACTCACAATTATAACAAGGCGCTGAAACAACACCACCTGCTGGCCAGGAGAAGACTACCACCCAAGTGTCCCTCTGTAGCAGAGACAGTCCCTCCTTTTGGAGCCAGACCACTCAATACTTCTTTCCTCACCCAATGCCCCTCTTTTCTATGAGCTCAGAATGTTTACTGGACCTGAGGGTATCGCAGCCATAAAAGTCACAATCATTTGTATAGAAACAATTGTTCTACTGACTGTAACAGCGCTGCGGAATCTGCCGGCCCTTTATAAATAAATATAATGTAATTGTGTTGTTAAATTAAACCGTGTAAGTAAAATGGATTATTCTTTTTACTAACAGCCATCAAGAATCCTCTGCATCCCACAAAAAGTCCCGATAAAACGGTCCCTGGAGCCACCTCTAACCACCGAGTATGTTAAGGGGCCGCTCCCGGCATGAAGTGCACTTTAATGCATACAGCAGCAGAGTTACCCTTCTTACCCCTCTTTCAAAAGGATGGGGAGATTCAGCAGAATTCCCGCATGGATTTGCCCTTACTACCTTCAGCTCATGCGCAAGTTCCAGGGGAGCTAATGAATCCCCTACCTGCATGCGCGGAAAACAGTTTGATCTTAAAGGGACTGCACGCCGGCCACCGATTGGCTGCTTCAAGCGGCTGAAAGTAGAGTGGAATCCGGAGCATTGAGGGCGGTCGCTGGAGCTGCTGCTTCTCCTGAAGGTTTTTTTGATTATTATTTAAGCCAACAAATTCATGCTTTTAAAATGCATTGATGGGGTTGCATAGGGGCATCAGAGGGTCCCTCTAATAATACCCCACGACACAGGGCAGGAAAACTAACCCAACAGCCTCTATATGGGTTTTATATTATATGAAACATAAACCAATATAGGTACAGGGAAGATAACGTCATAAAATCTTTTTAAGGGGCAAATAATTTCTGAAAGCCTCTGGCCGATTTCCCTTTTGAGCTGCACAGTGTAATTGTTCATTTCAATAAAGTTGTTTTATTTTTTTAAAAGCTAAATCTCGCGAATCAGTAATCCCGTTGTTTGAAGAGACTTTTGACTTGACGTCATCATTAAGCGCCCATAAAGAAAACCACGCTGGTGTCGCCGAGCCTTGCCGCTCTCGCGAGGTTTTGTTGCACCGGTTCGAACATAGAACATATCGCTAGTCCAGGGAATTTGTTCAGGGCTCCGTTGCATGGTTCCAGTTGCCTTGGTAACTGCGTCAACGGGCTTACCTTTTCGTGCCAGGGCGAATAGTTGGAGTGTGACGTCACAGGAGCAATGGTAATGGCGGGAAACCAGTGCTTTTTAACCTGTTTCTGCGGCCCCGGGCCCCTGTTGCATGAGCAGTTGAGGGGGGCTGTGGCTAAAAGGCCCAGCGGCGTCTGCCCTCTATGGCTAGTGGTCCCCGGACATGATATTTCGTGCTGGTAGAGCCTCGTTTTTATACTTAAAAGGGTTTAAAACCTAATGCTGCGTCTCTTTATTTAGGGAGCCGGTCCCAATAGCCCCCCCTTCTCCCCTCTCTCAATGCAGCTGCTAATCTGTGCTTTCTCTGGGGGTGATGACAGACGTTATTATACAACCTTCCGGTGTCTGTCAGTGAGATACGTGTAATGTGTGTGTAATATATATATATATATATATTACACACGGCAGTGCACAGTATGGAAGTCCTTAAGCACTCTGTAGGGTTAATAAACTGCCTTCCCTTCATGTCACTTTAGATTGTGATTAATTATTCTGTATTGTTTGGTGGGTAGCTGTGTCTGCGGGTGTATTAATCAGGGTGAAATACCCCATTTATGTCTGTAGGCTGTGGTTAATAGGTTAGAGTTCTGTCTGCGCCATGTACCAGACTTATGAAGCTCTTCCTGCCTCCTGATGAGATTTTAATTCTTCTTGTCTCCTCGCACAGCTGTTCTACTCCTTCTTTAAGTCCCTCGTGGGGAAGGACGTGGTGGTCGAGTTAAAGAATGATTTGAGGTGAGAAGCGAGACTCCCCGCTCCTGTACGTTGCTGCATGCAGTATGATGACCAGGCTTTCACTGCGTGTGGATGGAGGCCGCGGGGTTTCTAATACTCTGTGCCCTCGCACCTCAATGTATAGCTGCACATAGTATCCAGTATCCTCCCCACCCTTGGTTATCTCTGGGTGACGGGCCAGGTTAATGTATAGGAAATGCTACAGGAATGAAAGAATATACAGTGAGTCTGAAATAACACAAAGTATCCGGCCTGTCTGTTGCTTTGTTAGCGTTTGATACGGTTGGATCCGGCACACTTTTGCTTGTGTTCTTCCTGCTGCTTGTTCTCGCTGTGGCTGTTCTTACCATTTTTTTTTGTCTGTTTTACAGCATCTGTGGGACGCTGCATTCAGTCGATCAGGTAAGATCGGGTCATTCTCATTAAATGGGTAGAAATGTACAGGGGTGTCTTTTAACACGATGTTGGGGTGAATGACGACGGCGATGAAGAATCTGGCAGCTTTAGGGCACCGCTGTTACGCGATGTCCCAGTCTTGTCCTTTCAAATAATTTGGGCAAGCAGAGGACCATAGTGTTACTTGAGTAGCCTTTACGACTGGTCGTAGACTTAAGTCGTAGGGTGCAGCTATGTTGCCCCTAATTGAACATGGGAATTTCTTTAGAAACGCCTGTTACAACTCTGCCCTCTGCTGGACAGTCATAGAACTAAATGCCTATCATTAGAGGACAAGTGGAAGCACGAGATACCTCAAACTTCTAGGAAAAAAACAATGGAAAACATCAAAAAAACAGCTAGTGTTTAAATGAGATCTTATTTCCTTTTTTAGGTATATTACACACTCATAGGGTGACGTCTCTATAATTTCCATGTCGCTTCACCCTTGCCTTCTATGGCCCTGTCTTTCCATATGTGTCAAATCGATGCTCCATATGTGCTATACATTTAATGTAAGAAAGTAACACGTATTTGCTTCTTTTTTCAGTATCTGAATATCAAGCTGACAGATATCAGCGTGACAGATCCAGAGAAATACCCCCATATGGTAAGTCTGCTTTGCTGACTTGAGTCTCCCTCCCCTGCCTTACTCAAATGTGTAATGGAACGGTCCTTCCATCTCCTACTCTGAACAATAATCTTTCTTGGTATGACCCAGCAGACTTCATGCTGCAGTCTTACTGTCCTTAAGTGACCCCCGACCTCTGTGTGAGATACAAAATATATATATTTATATATCATAATCACACACATGTTTTCTGTTCTATGCGCTCTGCAGCTGTCTGTAAAGAACTGCTTTATCCGGGGCTCTGTGGTCCGCTACGTCCAGCTTCCAGCGGATGAGGTAGATACTCAGCTACTCCAGGATGCCGCGCGGAAAGAAGCCGTACAACAGAAGCAGTGATCCAGCCACACCGGACGGCTCGGGGAAAGTCAGCCATGCGCGGGTTTACTTCCTCCCTTTATCCCTTCTGAGCTTTGGACGGAGAGGTTAAGCCATTCGCTGGCCTAACCAATTTCCAGATCATCACAGTGTTTTCCTGAATGATGCAGTGTGCTGTTGTCATAGGAACTAGGTTATGGGAGAGATGCATTGTGGGCTATGAGTGGGGATCTTTGTTTTTGGAAACAATTTCTATTTATATATATTTTTCATTTTTCTCTCCCATGTAAGCAGCTCGCCGGCTGTCACACAATATGTCAGAATTGTTGTATTATGCAAACTTTGTTTATACGGGGTGATATCTACTCTCCTTAACCCCTTTCTCCTATTAATTTTGGTAATAAAAACCTCTGGATCCAGTGATGGCCCACTCAAACACAATGGTTTATCTTTTATGGCTGCTTTTCTCATGGCTCCAATTCCAGAATAATTCTAAATTGTCAGCTTCTTTCCATGTTCTGTAGGTATTATGAACTTTTATATTTGTTGCTTGCTACACGGTGGTAAACATTCCCGTGTTGAGGTCTTATACTTACCGACGTTGTCTACATCCAACCTCTTGTTAAATAACGTGAGATTTATCTATAAACCCTGGTGTAAAGGCTTTATCAATCACCTGGCCGTTATAATCTCTCCTGGGCATTTTTAAGGGTGCGAGAAGATTGGTAAATAAACTAAACCCATAGCATGATTGTCAAGACGTTTTAATGGGATTAACTCCATGGTATTTGTTATCCGGCACATGTACAGGACATCGGATAACTATTAATTAATTGTAGTCTGGATGGCGGTCTTCATTGGGATACAAGTTTGGCTGTCTGTGGAGAGAAAGGCAAGGGTTAACCGTCACCTGGAGCCTATTGGTATCTCATTGATAGGTTACTTTGTCTCAAGGTGTCCCTGGTTATTATTCTTATTTGGGGGTCCTCAGCTTCGGTGTCTGAGCCCGCGGTGTAATAAAACGGGAAGATGGGAGAGTAAGAACTTTCTGTGCCGTCTGCGAGCAGCATTCGTCCAAACGTAATACTTGTAACAGTTCAGAGACAGAGCGATACGCGATACCCTCAACTGGGCTTCTGGATTCAGGGCAGGATGAACCAGGACTTGATCTCCGGTTATTCACGTGAAGGCCGGTGCTGTTATATTACGTATATGTAATGGCGTCGGTGCAGAAAGCTCCTTAGTCTCTATCAAGTAATGCTGATACTCACCCCGCTCCAGAACCGCGTCGCTTCCCATTTTCAGTGTGTATATGTTGGGCTTTATCTTCTTCATTGCCTGTTACAATCCAGATAAAGTGAGACAGTTAGCTCATAAGTAACTTCTGCCTCCCTGGGGGGCAGAATCCCAGTTCCTTCTGTCTGTGTCGCCCTGGGGGGGGGGCAGAATTCCAGTTCCTTCTGTCTGTCGCCCAGGCAAGGCCAGTCTCACAGCTCCTTCTGGAATAGGGACAGATATCTCACCTGCTGTATAAAGAAGTTTTTGATCTGCGCCTCCAGTAAAGCGTTTCCTCCGACGTCAGATACGGCTTTAAACGTTATCCCAAGCTGTCGCTCTACGAAAAGAAGAGACGCGGGTTTACGAACACGCAAACACTTTCCTCTGGCGTGTCACCCTTCGAGGAAGGAAGAGGAATTAATTCTATATATATATATACCTGGCACGTCGATAGCCGTCACTTGCACCTCGCACAGCGTCAGGACATCGGACCGGTTTGGTATGATGATGGTGACGTAGCGTCCGACGAGCCCACCGCACTGAAACGACCTGGTCTCTCCTGCAGCCATGGAGGTGATGGTGGCACATCTGGAAGAGAGAGACCCAGCACTCACTGCCATGTGTCAGAGGCGGCATTGGATTCATAGACAGCACTGGGCGCTTTAAAATCCAATGACTTAGGCTCGGGGGGCTGCTATGGAGAGCGTGTGAAAGGATAGCGGAGCGTCTCCCTTCCAGACTCCCCTAAGAGTCATCTCCGCAGCAGTGCGCTGCGGAATATGATGGCGCTATATAAATCAATTAATAACACATTTCACCCGACATCAACCTTCCCTTCCTACCTGGTATTATATACTCCAAACCCCTCCATGCTCTCCCCGATGTGTATCTCGGCCCACGGACTCTGCGTGGCCAGTGTCCCGGCCGGATTAGTGATGGTTACGTTAGAGATCGTGTAGCCACGTCTCAGGTCCACGGCCCACCACGGCTGGAACTCATAGGTGGTTCTGCTGCACGATCCTTTCAGGTAGTCGGTGTTCGTGTCGCCATCTATCGAGCGGTGGGCTTCACCCTGGCCTGGAGCGGAGCTGGACTGAATGGCGTGTCCTACGAGAGCCACGTTCACAGCTGAGAGAGAGAGTCTGACGTGAGACCCAACGGCTTTTTCTGGTGGGATATGGCAACGTGGCTAATGCCGGGCTCAGCCAGCCAACAAAACGCTTAGACACTATATATATATATATATAGTAGTATGTACGGGATATAGTAAGATGTAGGAAATAAGGGACGATTGGTGTCCAAGGGGCAAAAGGAGGGCCATGTTGTATTGTGGCGCAGAGGGGCTTCTTCCCCCCCCCCTGCCTGCGGATGACTTAATCCTCTTTTTAAGGATAGTTCTTACCTGTAGACGCAATGACGACCCCGTAGTTTAAAGCTGGAGATGAGAAGGAACACGTATGAAAATGTATTTAAATACATACATTATGATCTAAAGACACAGACCCCCATGTTCCAAACCTTGGCAGCCCTGGGACCATGTCCACGGACATATACCGGTACATATGCACGCTTACACTAAAGTTCATGCGATAAAAAGGCCCGGAGAGCGATTGGGGTGGGCGGCAGGACCATTGAACTACTTTGCACATGCAGCCACACGCAGAGCGCGGGATATGATGTCATCTATGATGTAAGGCGGCCACGTCAGAGATGTGATCTCCACGGAGCCGAGGAACTGAGACTGTCCCAGTCAAAACAGGACACTTGGGAGGTATGACCTTAGAGATGATAAATGATTACTTTAGGGGCTTATGGAAGCTACCGGGGTCTAGGAGTGGAGGTCCCTATTTGGCGTCAGATCCCTGATGCCCCTCTTTTCTAGGAGGTCAGAATGTTTGCTGGGTATGAGGGGATCGCAGGGTTCTACAGCCCTAAAAGCCCCGATAATGTGTATAGAAACAGCAGAAACGGGTTAATAAATTAAACGGGGTAAAAGCCACATACAGTCAATAAACTGCACGTGGAACACCTGCCGCTAAACGAAGGGGTCCGTCCTCTGACTTTCTCTACGTGTCCATCATTTCCTCTCCCCACTCTCTAATCTCACTCCTTTCCTCTCCCCACTCTCTAATCTCACTTATTTTCTCTCCCCACTCTCTAATCTCACTTATTTTCTCTCCCCACCCACTAATCTCACTCCTTTCTCACAGGCTATCACTTACCCCCCAGGAGAGACAGCAGACTGATCTGCATCTTCGAGGCCGAGGCGAGACGTCCTGCTCTCTCTCCTTCTCTTTCCCTCTCTCTCTCTTTCTCTGATTACCTTTCTCTTTTTCCTCTCAGGTGTCACCCCCCCCGTCTCCTATCCCCCTACACCTGTCCAGAGTAGAACTTTGCATAACAAATTAGGGGAAAACACATGATTTCCTTAAACCCGCAAAGCCATCTCTCCGTGGATACGGAACTAACCTCACCTATAGAACTCATATCTTAAATATTCAAGGAGAATCTTCTAATATATATATATATATATATATACCCACCATATGTGTATACAAAAGGAGCAGCCACGTTATCATCCTATATAATGTATACTGTATCATATATATACCGTATATCATATATACCGTATATAGTGCCTGCAGATTCCATAGCACCGTTACAGTGAAAATGAACATTAATATTGACGATATACAATTTGATGATAGGATTAACACACATCAGATAAGCTGGTACAGACTGATACGATAGCCCTGATCCTGTGAGCTTACAATCTATCAGGGTCTGAGGGGGAGTAATTCATATACTTCAATGCTCGTGCGGGATTATAAAATAAAATGGCGGGCGGCAGGGAGTGGGATTTCTCCCACAGCAATTTTTACTTTCGGGGTACATTAAATTTAATATAATGTACCCATAATTTAATTAAATTCCTAATATAATATAAAAAAAACCCCAAGATCGTCCTCTTTCCGGTGCGGTGAGAGATAACGCTAAATTTTGCTTTCCTAAGTAATTTTTTCAGTATGACAGACCTGTTGAGAAATGTTTAATATGTTTATATGAAATAAATGTATATTATGAGGTAATATATATGATGAGGCGGACCGGCCCTGAGTCACCGGCCCTTCATCGCAGGAATTCCCGCTCGTTGTGTCATTCGGGCCATCGTAGAAAACAGCATTTAGCGAGAAATCCTTTTGTTTTTCTCGGCAGATTGTGACACGGTATGTGTCCGTGTTCGAGTTTATTAGGCGTGTTAAAACCTAATTGGTTCTTCACGTGTCAGGATTGACCTGACTAATTACATGCCTTTTGTAGTACAATTAAATTGGGCTGTAAAGACGTGGGTGAGGAACGGCGGCTACGAGATAAGTTACCGGGTCCTGATACCGCGGGGGGGGCGCGGCGTCTTTCCGACTTGTAACCGCGGAAAAATGTCGGCACCGGGATATCCTGGGAATGCTACTCCTATTCATCACATTGACTCACTAATGTAGCCATTATGATGACCCCAAACATACCAACCTAGAATCTGCCGCCAGTCCCTCTATGTATTATATTTATTATTTTTATTATTATTATTTTTATATATATTTATAAGCTAAGTATGTAACAATAAAGTAGTTTAACATACATCATATGGTTGTATGAAGTGGAAAGCCTCTGATCAGCAGTAGGCGGTAGAGGTAATACAGTGAGGGTACTTAAACATGCATTGGGATAGACATATCGGCTCTGAATTCTAAGACCGCGACCAACGTAAACCTTTTTTGAAATAAAAAATTTTAAAAGGGGTGTTTTTTTTGATTGTTTTTACAGCAGGACGGGGGGGCAAACTAGACGAGGGCCGAATGGGGCCGATCTGCAGGCAGGTTCTAGGTCTCTATGACTGTTTAGTTACCATTCAGGGGAGTTTGTTTATCTCCCAGCTGGATGCGTTCTGGACAAAAACACTTAATAACACCTAGAACCGCTTATAGCCATGCAATAATAATCACATGAATGAAATAAATTATTAATCACATGACAATAAAATATATTATTAATTACATAAAATTAATGAAATATATTATTATTAATCACATGACATTAATGAAATATATTATTAATCACATAACATGAATTAAATATATTATCAGTCACATGATATTAATGAAATATATTATTACTATGTAACATTAATTAAATATGATTATTAATGAAATATATTATAATCACATGACATTGATAAAATAAATTATTAACGTATAACATTAATTAAATATATAGAAATCACAAAGATTAATGAAATATATTATTAATCATATACATATTGATAAAATCAATTATAATCACATAACATTAATTAAATATATTATAAATCACATAACATTAATGAAATATATTATAATACATAATCACATGATATTAATTAAATAAATTATTAATACATAACATTAATGAAATATATAATCACATGATATAATGATATAAATTATTAATTATATAAATATTAATTAAATATATTATAAATCAGATAACATTAATAAAATATATTATTAATCACAAGACATTTAATCCATTAGAAATAATGAATGATTATAACGAATATTACATTCTAAATATATGTTATTATAATAATCCTATTGAATGATACTGTTAACAATGCCATGACATCACTTTCTAACCAGAATTAAGAGGCTATTCTGGAGGACGAACAGGTGGAGGAAACCTAAAGGCAGAGTTTTTCAATGAGTTTAAGTGCTATGAAAGCTCCATTACCTAAATGGCGAAGTTATACCTGGATTCGACCGACACAATGCAGCCGCTCGTCACAGCCAAGTATTTTTAAAGTATCCTTCATACTTTGATTAAAAGGTAGTAAAATTAGTAACTTCCTTTAATAAACTACATCAGCAAAATACGCCAATGCTTATCTATTTTGTGATGGGAGTGCAAATATAG
>VKOC01006250.1:0-21380 GCA_009364415.1 Spea multiplicata
GGCATGATAGGAGTGTGATTGCTAACAGCAATCACAGTCCCATCATGCCTAGGTTCCAGCACTTACACATCCATGCTATCACACACACACATTCATTCATATCATTCATTCACAGATTAATTCCCTCAATCACACACACTCATTCAAACACCCTCCCCACCCCCTTACCTGCACTGCAGCTCCTCGATGCCGCTCACAGACTTCAGCAGGGGGCGCGGCCTCCCTCTGCCTTCTCTGCTAAAGCACAGAGGAAGTAGGATGTCACGTGAACTCCGCTTCCTCTGTGCAGTCCAGAAGACCCTCCCACAAGTAAGTAGCGGGGCTTGAGGTGCGGCTCGCGTAAGATCGGTTGCCCTGGCTGCCGATCTTACGCGGGCCGTACCTCTCGTCCCTGCCTTATTTAAAAAAAAAAAAACGGAAAAAAGATTTCGGGCGGCCCCTTGGCTTGGGCCCCCTGCCGCCGGGGCCCGGTCGCAGTCGCGACCCCTGCGACCCCGGTAGTTCCGCCACTGCAGCCAAGGAACCACTGTTCTTGTTATAATCATCAGAAGTCGGTGACAATGGACTGGGTCTTAAATGAACGACTACTGATCCCAGACAGAAAAGAATGTTAAAGTGGCCACATGAAGAAAGCTGACCAGTATACACCGGGCGTTATATAAAGTTAGACATGGTATAAGCAGATATACATGGTATACATGGTATAAACAGATAGGTTTGGACATTGAGGTTCTGTCGTCACTGGCTTATACAATAGTCTCTTCCAGCTGCTGACAAACTGGAATTAGAGTCTACTTATTCTGGCCTGAACAGAGTTGTTAACATAAGTATTAGGTCAGAAAATGTAGAGTATCATCTGGCAGATGTGTTCTGTGCTAGAGGATGCAGCTGTGAGAATTATGCTCAAAAGTGCATTCTGGGGCCGATTTAAGGAGTGTATCTTAACAGCGGCCAAATAGCTTTTTATAAATCCTGCCTCTATTGCAAGAAAATGCATTCAGTGATCCTGTAAAGTGATTCCAATTTATTAATGAAGACCAGTAGAGCCCAGCTACTACCGCAGCAACATTTCAGACAGCAATAACTGAAATGTATTACTCCTCTTACATGGCTCTTTTAATTTACTTTATGACCTGGCAAGTGGTTAATGGTCTTACATGCAAACTGCCACTACTTATGTATATGACTTCCTTGGAACCATGCCATGCATTCAACGATTGATTCCTAATTGTTATTCCTGATGTGTAATACTGACATGTTGGAGAGAGTTCAGAGAAGGGCTATTGAATGGGAAATCAGGATCGGAGGAAAGAAGAGAGATGAGATGTGATAGAAATAATTCAATAAAATCATTACTCAATGTACGGGAGAGATTACTGGGTGAAATAGAACGTAGAAATATTATTATGGTAAAATATAGCGTAGACAGTGAGTTTAGTATGTATGATTTAGACTATATGTGATCATAGTCGTCTCAGTGCCACGTCAGTGATGAGTGGAGAAACGACATGCACGTGCCGCTGCCCAATGTCTCGGGTAAGTTTCTTAATGCTCAACATGTGCACTTTTGAGTGTATGCCATCTCCTATCCCACTGCCAGACGTCCTTGGTGGTTTCACGCAAGATGAGTAGAATACTTGGTCTAGAGCCCAAGCAGCAGCAGCAACTTTATGGGGAAGGGATCGTCAGAAAAAAATCTAGCAATATTTTAGAAATAGCCCATGATTTCTCTTTTCTTTTTCATTTATTACCATTGATCTTTTTTTCATGCAGGTCAGTTTCCGATCAGCCAAATGCTATAATATTATGTTTTGTCAGCTCGACATTCATGCTGATTTTTTTTGACAAAGCCGTGGGATTTTATGCCAGCGAGTGTTTAAAATGCTTTTACTGCCAAAAATGAGCTACAGCAGAGTTTCTCTGTTGTATATATTTATATATATATATATATATATATATACGTCATAGAGTATGACATATATGGCTGGGACCATACTCTTCCAAATCATCGAAAAAGTCCTGGGTTGAGGGAGACAACACATCTTGTACTTAAAAAGCCAAAAGGTCCCGGCAGAGCGGAGGATTAGGTGTGTGTCTGAAAACGGTATTCTGCAATATATATTGTGCAATGCACACTCACACTAGCACCGCCAACACTAAAATACTTAGTGGTAGTTAGTGTGTAAAGAGTGATTGTGGTCCAAGTTTTCAAAGGGGTTCTTATCACCATAGCAACCTGTGGAATGCTTATGCAAATGTATCTGTTACGTTTGTTGCTATGGTGATAAAGTTGCATTAGAATCACCTTACTCATAAAAAGCTATTCTGGAGCTACGTTTTAAACAATTAGCCTGAGAATTGCTGTTTAAGCCCAGTATTTTATTTACTAGTAGCAGTAAGAATGGCGTATGTCACTACACCTGTATTACTAACGCTTGTCAGAGGTATTAGATGTAGTATCGAAACACCTTATATTTCTATAATATAACTGATTTTTTTCTTTGACACGTGACCTTTAAAATCACCAACTATAAACAATAGATGGAACCGAAACAATCAATAATTCTGCCTTGTTTAATTTAAGATCTCATTGACCTGCTTTTGGAAATTGGGCTTTAATATGTCCATGTCACCACATATATTGCAGTCATTGAAAAAGCACTGGAAGCATTTACCAGTCTTGCTGTTACATGTGCTTACCGAGAGAAGACGGACACAGATGGATTGCATCAATCATTTTATTTCACATACTTTAAGATCTGGGATATTTCTGGGTTTCTTGTTTTATTTTTCTCTAATAAGAATGTTCTAAAGCACGGCATCCCAATCTTTTGCTTCCTTTGTTTGCTTCCCCTAGCTTCCCCCCCCCCCATTGCATGGATTTGTCTTTTGACGCACAGAGACTGAACGGTTAACCGACAAGTGATTTGCATGTTAGAAATTAAAAGGAAAATATCATCAAAAATGCAGACAAGCAATTACTTTTCCGCAACATCTGTTTCCCCCTCGCCTGCGTCTAATTGCACTCTGTTAGAAGTCCACGATATAAAGATTTTGCCGAGTCTGGATTTTGCAATGTGAACGCAGATCAATTGGGTGGAGAAATTCCAAACCTGGTGTCTTGCCATCGATTCGTGTCAGTGGCTCGTCTATGTCAAGGACGTGATTTTTGGGTGTCGAGCCACGTCATCGGGGGGGGGGGTATATGTCAGTGCGTAGCTTGTGTCAGGATGGCTACCATCAGCTGTGTCATCATAATAGCACTGAGTGATGCTTAGATGTCAGCAAAATCACCTTCTGTTAAAAGCATTTTGCCGTGTCAAGATTTCATATTGCAAACTTGCACATATATGATGCAGCAAATGGCCCAATTATATACACAGACTAAAGAAGTCTATAAACAGAGACTGTTTCCAGAAATAAAGACTCAGTATATTTTTACACATCATTTATTTGGATACCGGCTTTAACACTCCCTGTACACTACAACGGTTTTACAAAAGTATATTACTCTTTTCCTATGAGATAGTCTAATATTGGAAATTCCACACTGTAACTGAACTAATGAGCCCTGACATTATGGTGCTAGTGACTGTACGCTTCAGAGGCTAGAGTTGGGTCGCTAGAAGTGAGGTCATAGCTTTGCTCCATGCCTCTATTAGGTGGTATTGTTACCACTCTATGTATGCAGCTAATACCCCCTGCCCGTTCCGCATGTTGCATCGGTCCTAGATCATTACTCCATGTCACTTTCCGTTATTATGGCTGCCTTTGCATTGCCATGAATCCCCCCTTCCAAAGACCAAGTCAATCGTTCTGGTATTAAGTTATAGATCTATTCTCCTGTCTGCTCCTATGAGTTCTAAAGTCATTATTCATACCAGTTTCCCCGGTAGTACATCATCCCTTGTGTATCTGCATGAAATGGCATACTTTAATAAACAGTCCTTTAATTATGTTATTACTCAATTATATGTGTATATGGTATTGTAATATAGAATTTGAATTATATCACATTATTATAATATATTATTATATTATAATAATAATAATCTCAAATTAATATTTTTACAGGACAGTAATGTTTTAGTCTGTTGTTTCATAAAGTGTTATATAATATCAATGCACAATGGATTAAAACTTCCATTGGGTTCTGCCCTACAGTAATGCAGTAAATCCGTACAAAATACAGTTTCTGATATATGAATACTTTAGTAAAAAAACTCACTGAGCAAGCTGACCCAACGCATAAAATGGATACCAAATAGGGTTTATTTATTATGCCTTTAATACCCATGACAATGGACTGACCCCGTATATAATTATGTTTTATATAGAGGAGTTATTTGGCATTATTATCTCAATATCAAAGTCTTTATTTTTCTAATTATTCCTAACATAAGGAACTGTTATTCATTGGCTGATCTTGACCTATTTGTTTCTTTTTTAGTTTCTCCCGTTGGCCATTAGCCTCTTGAATATACATGGTAATTAGCCACAGTGTTTTAATTACAAGTCCCGTGGGAATGGCTCGTGACCATAAATCATCGCATGGCCTTGAAAGACTGCGCTTGCGGTTCTCATTGAAGCCATTTAAATGTTTGTTTGCACCCTGAGCAATCAGGAAGATTTGCGCAAATGATCCGTTGGGTAATTGTAGTGGATTTTCAGTAGTTTGGTGTGTGCTTAATATTAGTGCACAACAGAAGATTTATTAGAACACATTAAAAGGATGCTGAATTTTCATTTTCTATCGCAGTCATTATAGCGACTGCAGTTTGCCACTTAATTATGAAATAAAACTGTTCATTTAAGCAACGAACCATGCTAGAAACTTATCAACAACACATTTGGTTTTAACTTAAAAAGCATATAACAGAAAAAATGATGCCTACAAATAATGTATTTATATAGCTTACATATATTAAAGCTGAATTAACCCACCTTCTATCATGGCATTTAAATAGCCCTAGTTTCCTATGCATACCGGTTAACTCTCTGAGTTTGACCCGGAGTCTCCGGGTGAAGCTCTGCACTTTCCTCTTTCTCCCTGCAGGGGAGCAATGATTGTCCATTGTCCACACTTCACCCTCTCCCATTCCTACTCCCTGACCAATTAGGATTATCTGGAGCTAGTCCTGTCCATATGCACAGCTAGCACGGCTACCCCTCACAAAGCCACCCCCCAGGAGATGGAGAGCTCCAGGTAGCCTGCTCTCAGGAGTTCTCAGGTATGATCATATAGAATGGTGGTAATGCCTTCCTATGGATGTTCACACTCATTCAAGTGACAATGTCACCTAAAATCTTTACATAAGCGAAAACATTTTCTAAAGAGCAAAATGCTCTTCGGTTGCAGTCTAGCCGTCTCTTCTGCGAATTGTACTCACAAGCCTGAGGCTGGCTTCCTTTTCTTGTTACGGCACTTTGTGTTAGTTTATTGTGTGTATTATTTTTCGTTTCTCACTAGGTTTTTAATTGGTGCGTTTGAAGGGAAGTTGGGGAAGCGTACTTAGGACATGTGTTAGCTATGACAATAGCATTGTGACTTAAAAGGCAGATAGACAAGATTGTTATTCTTAAGTTGAAACTCCAAAAAAGTACAATTATATAGAGATATATGTATACCGCACTCCTCCGTGTAGTTTTAGTCATTTAAAAGTTTTGCTAGAAGGTCATCATTCTCCATGAAGAATTGGTTTGAGTGAACTGGCCTTTTTGGTTGGTGCTTAACCTGCCAGGTTGTTTTGTTTGCTCCAGAATGGCTTTTGCATCTTATTTGACTTTTTTTCTACCTATTTTTTTTAAAATGCAAATAAAAGGCTATTTTAAAAAGACCCATCTGATGAGTACCAGCGGAGAGTTCACCTCCCTGTTGTGAGTGGCAGTGACAGTATGCAAACCTCTCATCATTCTAGAATAAAACATCAGAAATGGAAGCTGGCATTACACCTGGGTATTCACAAATCTGCATGAGAAGAGAAGATTATTATTAACAGTAGCCGAGAAGTCACGCTACGACTGTGATTAATTACGAAACGATGAAGATGCTAAATCAGTTTCTGTGTTCTTCGTTCAGGGACCTTCCCTGATATCTTATCACAACCCTGTTTAGTCACTAGACAGAGATAAGAGCCCAGGCAAGGTGTCTGTGTTCCAGATATTATCTAAGACTGTTTGACAGGTCATATGATATAAACCAGGATACTGATTTATATTGTTTATGTACTAGAACTATATTCCCTGATTTGCATTTTAATTTCCTATGTGCTTTATAATTTTCAGCCCAAAATAAGTGAAAGCACGTTTTTTTTCTAATTTCTTAACCTACATTGTTTGTTTTTTTGTAAAAAAAAAAAAAGCAATATAAAAATATGGTCTCTGAGTATGCTCTTTGCTGATAATGTGATTACATTGAGAATAGTCTCCCAGATGGAGGCAGAAAACCTCCATCTCCCTTTAAAATAATGGGGGTCAGCAGTGAAATAAGAGGAGGCCAGCAGGGCGACCTCAATTAAATTCATTACTGGTTCTTCAGGCAAGCTGCCAGCTTCATTCCAAATTACAGAGTGCATTATATATGCGTGGGATGCTCATTTCTACCGATCATAATGACGTCTGACATTAATTTGTCATTCGGGCTACTATGCTTGAGCGTAGACGTATATGCAGAAGGGGCACGTTTTGGTCATGCATAAAAACAGGTTTGCGCTAGATCTTATTGAAGGAACTTTAATTGTTGTACAGCAAGAAAATCAAACGGAGGATGTTAATGAGCTGTTTTTGCTGTTATCCTCATTGCACAGCGCCACTGCATGTGTAGGTGATTCATAAAATAGGATCAAAGTCATAGCTACTATGCATCTATTTATAGTGTTTTTCCTTTTCCTTTTTCTTTCTTTACCCTGGAATATTAAGAAATCTCAGGGAGCAGAGATGTACCCTGGGCCTCTGACCTAAATTTGTGCTTTCTGTGTGTACGATCTCATGTTCACTAGCAGTGTCACGTTATTGTCGAAATGCAGTCACATCACATCTGTTAGTGTGTCATCATAACAAGACTTCGCTCATCCTCTTGGGGATCTCCTTGGCTCCTGCTTTTCCCCGCAGCGGGCAAACTTAGTCTGCAGTCTGGTGTCAGCTCCCAACAGATGCTAATTGTGTCTGTTGTGGGATCTCCCACCCCTGCTGTGTCTGTATGTACCGTAAACACTCACTATGCACTTTATAATAATCATCACCCATATATTACACTGTGCTAATTAAGAACCGACTATATATAGCACCGTGATAATGGTGACAGTTACTACTTAATGGGAAATACACAACTTGTATTGTTCCAGACAGTATAGCGTAATAAAAAAGAAATGTTGTGATCACTTAATACTGAAATCCTTAATGCACCGGGAATCAAAATTAAAAAATCTGTATACAATTGTGAGTACTTTACCCTTTGATTGCCAGCATTCTAGGCTCAGTTCTAGTCTGCTACAAAAATAATAGATAGATAAGGTAGCTGGTTCTTGCATAGTTGATTCTGGCAGTTTCTTACAATCATAGCTATTAGAAAACTGGGCATATCTGGTATTCTACGTGGATGGCAGAAAGGTCATATCTTACATTTCACATCGCAGCAGCTGATTAGCATTTTGCCTTTTGCCTGTTAAGCTGTTCTTTTTTATAACGATGTCCTTAATTTGGCGCATCAGTATTTATCCAACTGATCACAATTAAGTTTGTTCATTTTTATTATCCAGTATTGCATATTTTTCTCGTGTTCTTGCTTTCCTACAAAAACAGGTTGTTCCCATATTAGTTATTTTCAAATAAAAACATTCATTGCCAAAAGCAAGTGCAGTTGTAAAATGCAATGCAACAGTGCCCCCTAGCGTGCATTTTAGGCATTGATCAACATGGTTACTGCAAAGGTTTCAGAGTCATGTGTTTTTGAGACATGTATTTGTGTTTTTCAAAATATATATTATTGTATTGTACATATATATTTGTTTGTGTGACATGTTTGCATTTTTAAGTAACATTCCCAACACTTCCCTTTTGTGAAGCATTAATTGGGCACAGCACAATTGCTATACACTCTCTGAATAGACACAATACATAATGCATATACTATATTAATATATCATTGATAAGACTACCAAAATGGGGCAAACTAATATTTAGTATATGTAATAATGGCTACCTGGTATACTTACGAATTACTGGAATCTGCTTTCTTGGTTTTGGACGTTAAAAACGAATTTCTTAGTTTTCTCTTAACATGTTTAATGCAGAGGGCAAAAGATGTTTTGCAGGGGCCAATACGGCAGTATCCATTTCTGTGGCACATAAACCTTTTATTGTTCTTGTGGTTCTTGTGCTCATGTACTTTTAAATAATGTGTAGGGTAGAGGTGAAAACCTCTACAGTCAACTTCAGTAAGTAAAGGTTATAGCAACCTCTGGTTTGCAGTTATGTAAATGGACTAGCTACTTGTAACAATACTGTAACAATAATCGGTCAATTTTACAAGAATTAAGGAGTCTCAGTTTAAATGTTAATACAACATAAAGTACTTAATATGTATATTATATCTTGCCTTTCTTTTGTTTTTCAGGTTTTACATAGAAAGTATATCGTATCTGAAGGACAATGCCACCATTGAGTTGTTCTTCCTAAACGCCAAGTCTTGTATATACAAGGTAATCAATAGTTTTTATAAAACCTTAGAATTGACCACTTGCAGGGATGCTAAATTGCAGACATGCAGTGCTTTATGATTGTTAACCCATTCTGCGCTTATGTGGGAAAATTAGTGAAACAATGCAATATAGAGGCGAAAGTATTGTCAGTTTCCCCCCCCATTCTGTATTCACTTTCGTAAGGAAACCTTGTAATGTAAAGCATTCTCCACTAGAGGGCAGCATTCATTTGTAAGTTAGGTCAGCTGGAATCCGGTTGGCATGAATGGTTGCAGTCCAAATGATACAGCATTTTTACTAGAGGTGTAGTATAATAATGAAAGTATTCTCTTATTAGGTTAGATGAACAAAGACGTTATTAACAGGCACAGTCTTTAACCCTTCAATACATTAATTTGTTTTGAAGTAATTGTTATTCAAGTCATATATCGCAGGAACCATTATTAAAATTATAATAATTACAATAATTATCTTGTATTAAGTCTCCAAGCAACAACTTAAAGACTTTAATTCTTAGGCAGGAAATGTAATAATCCAGCAATCACTCACAAAATTGAAAAAAACATCTGATTGAAAAAAACATCTGAAAGAAAGTCCAAATGGAAATGTGCGCTACAGTTAGTCTTAGCAGAATGACACAACTCCCTTGGAAAGCTCTTGTCTAGCAAATGATGATGTTGCCCCTGTTCACAAACCATTGGAGAGTGCATTAGAACAGAGGTTTCTAGACTGTGCCATGTCTCTGGCTCAGCAGGGTGTCACCGGGCTAATAACCTGGTTGTTTTTAGGGAAGGGATGGCAGGGGTAACAACTGCAGGACATCATGTTCTTATCATGCACCCAGTGTCTGACCTCATAGGTGTGGTTTTGCCACAATGCAAGCTCAGGCTGGGGGATCGGGCAACGTATTTTCTAGAAAGCGACTACTAGCTGGAGACCTCATTGTTTTAGTAATTTCTTGCAAACCGTGAACCTTCATGACACTTACAAGAACTATTCTTTATTCTCACAGACACTGTTTTGCAGCACAGACCTGCAGAAGAATAGCAGTCTGCTAATTAGTTTATTTACTTGGTTTGTTAATGAGGACTTGAAGCTTGGTTTAGTCACAATTTGGCATCTGTCTCCATTTTTTTGTTGCTGAGGCATACAGAGTTAACGGAAGCTAATTAATGTGTTTCAATCTCTTCCCTGCTACTTCTGATGGCAGTGTATTGAGACCCGCCTGCTCCTAGGAGAGTATGGGTGTACATTTTAATACAAACAGGGCAAGGTCGCAAACACTTAAAAGCATTGCCAAGAAGAAGTCTAGAGCGGCCCACAGCCTATTGAAAATGACATTCCTGTTGACTAACCACCATTGTCTTGGAACAAACTGTTGCTTTTAAAGATAAGCAGCTTCCTGCATCAAAATTGTCAATATCCTAAATTTTTGAAATATTCGTACTACTATACTAAAGGTCACATACATGTTTGGGTATATTTTATCACTTGGGAAAATAATACGTTTAGTCTATGAAGCCGTGTTTTGTATGGCGTGTGTAAAGGGTTAAAGCAGCAAACTTAGCCTTTCCCTCTTTTGTTCTCCTATTATTTTAAGGAACATTTTGAACAAATGAGAGATTGGGTCCTGAAAAAAAATATACAGGAGCTTGCGTTGTCATGGAAATCAACGGTTATTTTAGCGCTCAATGTATTTTTGGTGTTACCCGATCGCTATTAAAAGTTACAGTAACTACCACTTAGCCAGTTCTCGTATGATCAGCTTATGTTCATCTATACAGACCAACAGCCCTATAGTATATGAAGAATGTGTTCCTATAAAAAAAAAATGTAGCCATTTGATTTCATTGTTGGTCAGTGGGATTGAATTCCTAGCTGAGGTTGTTTAGGTGATTAAAACATTGTAGATGCTGTAGACTTTTAAGAGGGTTTTTATAATATCGTATTGATTTGGACTATTTTGTGAATGCATATTAATGTCTATTCTGGCAGCTTTTGATTACTGGGCAGAGTTCTAGAGTAATGTTTGAGGTGACCAGCAGCATGAACTCTAACAGCAAAATGTGGGTTTCACCGTGGGATCTCAAAATAAGAGGTTTGTACTACTTCTGGAAGCTGCTAATTAAATCCGAAACTTGAAAGAACAGTGCTCCCATTGTATTTCTTTGAGAAGCAGCCTCCATGACTGAAGAAGGGGGGTGAGGTTTATAGGAGGGGAATAATTGTATGTCATTGAACGGCTGCCTGCAGGCTGTCCATGGGAACGCTACGTCCTGCCGGCTGGACTCGGAAAGTCTCGCTATTTGGATTTACACTGAGGTCACCGGCTGGCTGTGGCTCACAGTGATGTTTAATGCTAGTCCTCTTCTGTGAGATTAGCGTGGGACTACCTACCAGAGGAATGTATGATACCTGTGGAAAAATGCTATAATAGGAAAAAAAATATGTTTTATTCACGTGGGTATTTTAACCAGGGAAGAGCCTTGCTCAAGCTGTATATTTATGAGGATAGTGTGTAACAATTAAACTACCCGGCATGTCATTTTGCTTTAAGTCCGTATGGCGTTCACCGGCAATGTTTGTAGAGTGGACAATTGTTTTTCAATGGTGCAATAAAGGGGTCAAAGTGCTTTTTAGTGCCAGAGGAGCTCTGGTTGAGTCGTTAAACTCCATCTTGCTAATACAGATATTTAATATTTTTTTGCTTTCCTTTCCAGGAATTGATAGATGTTGACAGCGATGCAGTCTTTGAATTAGCTGCGTATATCCTGCAGGTAAGATGACTTCCATCCTTAATCAAGGCAATGGATAATGCTTATGCTTGTCACTATTGTATCATGGGAACTAAGGTCTCCACTTGGTCGAGGTTGTGAAATACACGATTGCCAAACCTATAGCCCATGGTACTGCTGGCAATCATGTGTGGATTCCTTCATGTTTTTAATACCCTAAACCTATAGAATTATTCTCTTCTAATCTGACCGTAATTACTGGGATATACATATACCCCATTTTTTGTAATGTTTGGGGGTTTTTTTTCACAGTGCATGCAATGTTTTGTTCTAGCAAATACCAAGATATTATTAAAAGTTTAATATATGTGTCAATCTTCTCCGTGGGAGCTAAGAGGAAACATCAAATGCTGTGATTTTCAGAGGATTTTTCATCCTGTGGGAGATGGGATTTTTGGCGTTAACCCCTTACTATGAAAGAAACCTATTTCAAATGGCTTTTAATTATTATGAAGAGGATGGTGGGTATGCCCTTGCAGGATAATGTAAGCCATCTCCTTAGCGTGTTGCTAGGTGACATTTGTACCAATAGGGAGCCTAAAGAAAGGCCGGCGGATTATGATAGGAATTGAATATAAAGAGACAAACAGAGCAAGAATGATGTGCCTAGCAACAGTTTTGTCTCCACGCAGAAACTTCAGTTAAAGGGGATTTAAAGTAGGGTTGACTAGTGTTGAGATATGCGTTCCTTTCCTGCATCATTAAATTAAGGGCAGCTTTGAGCTGGTGGCCTCCTGTGCCCCCAATTGTAAACATTGGGAAGATAAGAGGAATTAAAAATGGACCACGGTACTCAGCTGCGTAATTAGTTGACTGGGCCACTTTGAGACAACCTTACGATGCAACAGCCCAAAGAAATGTTGTGGGTCTTTAAGCAAAAACCCCCCGGCCATGGGAAAGTTTCCCTGTGTCAGAGAATTCCCTTGGCAGGACGTCTTTGTGAGCTGCACAACCTCCTACTCTGTGTGTATGAAAATGCCGTGTTCATGGCGTGTTCTATAGACAAACCATTAGAGCTGAGAGGGTTTCAGAGAACACCAATTGTGCTAGGCCTTGAACCTTTTGCCCCTGGGTTCATGTTGCTTATTATTACTGTTTTGGTTGAAGATTATCAGATTTCTTTGGTTAACAGTAATAGTAATGTATAGTGTTTATTTTCTTGGGCTGTTTTTCTTTCTACCCTACTTGAAATTTTAGAACATTACAGAGATTCTGTGCTGGGCATCTACCATAAGAGTACCATGCTTCTTCTACAAATGCACAGAAAGTTAATTGTCCCCCAATGTAAGCTGTTATTATATATTTAGTGATTGTTTAGAGCACATCATCCACATTGCTTCCTGACATTCTACACGCAGATAATTAAACATCTTGGTTTGGCCATTTTACCATGTCGTACATTTCATGTTTAGGTAGAAATATTGTGGTTTATTTTTAACTGGAAATAATTAGAAGGCATTCTATGATCTACGATGAAGAGAGACCTACCAAAAAGCTACCACTTTTGAGTCCACGTTTCAGGAATAGTTTCCACCATGTGTCCCCTGCATGACAGCCCCCAATACAAAAGCAGAAAATCTGTTTCCATTGACACAGTGGCTTTTTCTGGAAGCACAGTCTTGAAAATGATGTTGTTGAAGTTGACATTTTCAATACAGAGAAGTATCCATCAATAGCGACTTTCCCCTCGTCTTTATCCTGGAGGATAATCCACCTCTGGAGAACATGTCACATAAAATGTTTGTTCCAAGAGCATCTACCTGTTTTTTTAATGTTAGAAAGCGTAAAGCTTATTCTTTTGCCATTGGAGACTTAAATATTTTCATTTCTTCGGAAGCCACAAGGTAGGCAACAAAAAATTGCTTTGTTTTTTTTTAAAAAAAACGGCACTGGCTTTACTGTTGCCAAAAGAAATACATTCCCATAGCTACGGTGCTACCACAAGAAAACAAAGGAAATTGTGTCTGGAGATAGCGGGAATAAAACTAGTAAATCAAGTTATCGAACAAAACACTGCAGTGCACGGAGCTTTCCACTTGATATCCAAATGAGTGTAAAGGTCGAAAGGCAGTATGTTAGGTCCTGCAACACCCATTGTTAACAGTCCAGGTCATACAGTAACCAGGATGTAATGATTGTACCTGATGCACTTCTGTTCTTTTTCTGTGTCTGTGGTTCAAAAATAGAAGTGCTAAAAGTAAAAGATGGAGTGAATGAGGTACAAGCTAGCATCCCCCAGGGAGGGTTGGAAAGGGAGCATAATTACCCCAGGATTGCTTTGATTCAAATATTTTGGGCTTCCACTTTGTTTAAGTTTTTTTTGGCTTGAGACAGAGCCCTGGGCACACTGTGTGCCAATTGGGGTTTGGCTTGTGTAATGTTTAGGGCACTTGGCTAGGGTTGCTCCTTGGTCTGAAAGCTGCCATCCCTCACCTTGGCCTTCCCTCGGCATCTCCCTCTGTTGCCCGATCAGTAGCTAGAACATACTACAGCTTGACAGCATAAACCCGATGAACTCTGCATTTGTTGTAAAGCAAACCCAGCAATAAACCTAGCTGTACATTGCTGAATTCCATAGACATAGCAGTGAAGTTTTTAAGGGTTCTAGCAAGTAGAACTACTAAGCTCTGCCACTGGACTTTTAAATATAGAATGCACAGCCTGATACGTGTCAGAATTCAGCAGTGACTTTGTAGTCAACTGGGCAATCAGACCTCATAATGAGGTTATACTTCCATGATAGGGAGAGTTGTGACTATTAGGGAGCCATGGTTTAGCTCTCTCTATAGGTCTTGTGGGTATGTACAGGCAATCATTTTGCCGTCCTAAAGCTTGTTAAGGATCATAAGAGTCATAAATCCCATCCTTATAAACAGTGGTAAATGTTACGCAGTATAAAGCAAGAGTAGAACATTCTAGTAGACATAGATTATCAATGCATACTAACCAACTATACTAACTATTGTGATTATCTTTATTTTTTTGTTCTAGGAGGCAAAGGGAGATTTTTCAAGGTAAGCTTCCAATGTCCATCTTTATTTTATAAATAACTGATTATTTTCTTTTGAGGTGCATATTTCCATTGTTCCTTACACACATATATATATATATATATATATATATATATATATATATATTCCTTTCTAAATGTTTTTGTTTTGGAAGGGTCGGGGAGGCAGAGACATCTTGTTCTTGTGGGTGGATTCATTAGCCAAGACATAATACAGCACACTAAGCAACTGCATTTCTACTCTCTTGACATCCAAGTGTGCAACCTATAGCACCATTTACACAGGAACTGTGATCATTCAGGTGGTTTATAAAACATTTGTAGCTGATAGTGACACCTTTAAGAGTTGCACTGCAGAACTGTCATATGATAAAGAGACAAGCAGAGAAGCAGAAACCAAGCGAAACCAATCATTTCTGGACAAAGAATTCTTTTATGGTACAGATGTGCTTCTTGTGTTGTCCATCAGCTGAATGTCTGAAACATAGCACTGCTTAGCAAACGCGGGCTTCAGTGTGTTCACTTTCTTTCACTGACAGTTTAATTGATTACTTTTGTCAACTCTCAAATGATACATCCTTGAATTGTCAAAACACAAAAACAGATGCTGTCAATCAAGCAGAATCTCTTGGGCCTTCTGCTGAAATGGTTTTAAACACCCATAAAGCTACACCTAAACCCGAGGTATTACGGCGAGTCTTGTGTATATCAAAACAGGATCTATGGTTGATGGGTTTTCTATAGTTAAATGCCAGTTGGTACCTGCTTATCTATGTAAAGATGAAAATAGCAAAACATGTAAAATGTTCATAGATAAAATGTTTATAACAGCATTTTGTAATTGAATCATCAATACAAACTAAACAGACACTAGCTCACGCATGGAAGAATCATGTGACCCTTAAGGCATGCCAAGGATAGTGGGTATCGTAGTTAACAGGAGGTAAAAGGCCTGTGTATACACTATAGCGAGGGCGACATACTCATCGGGTTTTCAGAGCTGCCAATTCTTTGACTACATGTTAATTACACTACCCTAAAACTCTCAAGGCCTTTCAGACCTAGATCTGCTTGACAACTGGGATAACACATCCTTTTAAACTTAAACTGGGATTAGTGAACACATCATGCCATTGGAACACAGGAGTGATGGTTGCTGATAAAGATCCTCTGTATATCGATGATATTCCGTGAAAAATCAGCTGTTTCCAGTTACAATAGTCATTTAACAACATTAACAATGCCTACGCTTTATTCTCATCCATTTCATGTTATTTTAATGGACAAAATTTGCTTTTTTTCAAAGACAAGGCCATTTCTAAGTGACCCCAAACTTTTAAATAGTAGTGTGCATGAAGTAAATTATATGTAACATAACCAGAATCATCTCTGTAATCCTTATAATCCACAATACTCTGGGGACAGTTACACTGTGCGCATGTAGCCTGATCATAAACATTGCAATATGTTATGAATATGTACAATATATTATTATCATTAGATTGGTTTCCCACAACAAGCAGTTGTGCTTTTTTCCAGCAATGGTATATTTGTTGATTCTGTGGATTTCATAATATCATGTATTTTCTTACATTGGCTGTATAGCCATTGGCAGGTTTGGCATATGAAGGGCTGAGAGTTTGGCAGCTGGCGGTAATCTGAATACATTCAATTCTAACTCCCATTTCCTCTACTCAGAAATGACAAATTCCCTGTTTATTCATTAGGGATTTGCCCTTGGGTCCCCCTCTCCTTTTCTTTGTTGTATCTTATTTCATTTGTGAATCCCTCAGGTGGTGTTACTCATCATCCCGTGCAGTTTTTAAAGCCATTATCATCCTAGGCCCTGATTAATGGTTGCCTCAATGGGACTGTCAAGGACAGGTTAAGCCTTTGTCTTTAAAACAAAATGTAAACGTTATATATTGATATAGATTGCAGTAGACACATTATGGAAGGTATGCTAGCTGGTGTTACAGAACCAAAGGAGTTTGAGTATTGGTGATCCAGCCATGGACTTGTGCAAGTAGGTTTCTGCCAGGCTGTTAATCTACCAACCAAAGGGGTTACAACATAGACTACACGTTTATCCATGTAGCCAATGGGTTTTCCTCCTTTAGCTTTTCCAGTTACATAAAAATACTGTAGTTAGAATGACGCAAGGCTGAGCAGCACATCATCAATGTGTGTCTAAGTTAGTTGAGGGTTCTAATGAGACACAGCCTATGGTGCAAGAGATCTATGTTTTTTCGTGCCTACAAGTGACTGAATGTCAATAATAGAGGTTTCCAGGAACAATCTGATGTTCTGCTCATTCAGGTCTTAAGAATGCCGATAAACCACATTCAGAGGGATTTTGAAAAGTTATACCTTCATGTAGGGCCGAATGTCAGGTAGAAGGCAAGGTATGCAAAATAATGAAAACTATATCAGTGGGCACGTACAGTTAGAAAAAACCCAAAGAAAAAAATCAAAAGATACTGTGTTTCAAAATCACCAAAGCAAAATACAAGTAACGATGTTTGCTCCACTCCTAAAGACGTAAGACTTAATGTCATAGCAAAAATGTCTTCTATGCACTATATACAAACAAAGTATTAATGTACAGATTTTTCGGATTACTCCTTCAGATATATATACAGGTATTTGTTTTGCCTATGGCATTTGGTCTTGAGTATAGCAAATATAGCATACCTTGTTACTTGAATGGTGATGAGTCAAAACAGATTATTATGTTATTATTATGTTTATGTATTTTCTAGGGCATGTGTTTCCTTTTGTGTCTGTAACTATAGTAGTAATGATGTCATTACCAACTATTGTGTTATAGCAGAAGGAAATGTAATGGTTTAGTATAGAGTTGTTGGCGACATCATAAAATATACCCAGTACAAGCAAGAACAGATGGAGACCTTAAGTTCATAAGTACCATGTTTCATCAAACTGATGCTTCCCAAATATGAAACAACATAATCATAAACATCGGCATTTAAAATCATATATAGAGTTATTTTTCCATTAATATTAATTCCGTCAATGGTATTGCGTAGCACTGTGGAACATGGGTGGTAACTAATGTTGAAATACTCCAAAATGTTTCTTTTTTAATTAAATTTCAGATCAAATAAGACATGATAAATACTCAGTATTTAACTCAGGCTGAGTGTATGCATGATGTGACAGCAAACAGATGTTTCAAACATGTACCAAATGTCAGGATATTGGATGCAAGCACTAGGCTGTTCTCCCTGAAAGTCCATAATACAACACATACCTACTTAAAACAAGCATCTTCCCAAGGTGTCCGCTGTTTGGGTTAATTATATTGTATTCTTGGAGAGATTGGTAGTTTAAAATTCTGAAACATGTTTGTTACATTTGGTTTGTGGTTTCCATGTACTAGAGGGGGTTTAAGTCACTTTGAAAATGTAAATTCTTCCTGCGTTCTTTGAAGATCAAGGTCCTTCTGCGTACAGTATGCATTAAATGTTTGTATAAATAAGATGCCCCTAATGGCAAAATGCTGCACCAGCTGTATAGCAGAGCATGATGGAGCCCTTTAATTGAATATCCGCTTCTAAGTATGTCCGGTGACCACGCATTGTGACAGCGCAGAACACAGAAGCCCGTAAACCTCACTAGAAGACCTTTTTATGCATGAAAGCACATCATTTCGTAAATGTATTGTCGTCGCCTCCTTCTGTGATCTATGAATGAGGTTCTCCTCATCCAACAGTTGCTTGCAGAGTAGAAAAGCTAAAATATACTCCTGGCAACTTACATGTGATTTGTAATGTTATGGTGGACCCTGAACAAATAAATAATAAATACACCATATTGGGGAGAATGCTGGTGTAACACAGTGACAGCATTTAGTACATTTAGCATTTAGTTAAAGATATAGGTCAACCTGCTACTTTCTTGTTACCAGTGCTGTGAGGTTGCGCGGTGCCAGCAATGTGTTACATGCTTCTCCGGCACCAAACCAGTTGGACTGCGTTTCTTCAATGTTTACCGTCAAACATTCCATCTGGTGGGGAAGAGGTTAAAGAAAATCCAGCATAACAGGCCAGGGAACTTAATATGGCTTTAATCTTTCCGTTACATCTCCTGCCATATGGGGTGGGGGGATTTTTTGATGTTTCCCATAAGCAGGCGCACAAGAAGCCTTTTAAGGAAAGCTACAAGTGTGTTTAATAAGCAATGGAAATAGATACCTTTATTTGTTGGATTAATTGCTCTGCTCTGTGAAATGCGGTATAATAAAATAAAATAGATGACAGACTAATCCTTCCACAGACAAATAACACACAACCATAACATACGCAGCATAAGACCTTTCATCCAAATCATTTGTTGCACATCTATGTATGTGTGTGAATATAGATATTGAGACTGTCTAAGGCACGAACAATACAGTAGGGTGATATGTACCTCTAAATACATAGGGAAGTAACATATATAAAATATATATCTATATATAAAATATAAATATGTATATAAAGCTTGTTTGAGCGTAGCTCCCTATACCTTTTGTTTCTTTACGTCAAATTGTTATGTTACGTCTTGTTTACACACTGTAGAGCTCAACAGAACGTGATAAAGCTATGCAATACATCAATAATAGTAGTTATGCATCATTATAACTTTTTGTAAAGGTTTCTATTCCCGACAACACCCCACCACAACCAGCACGTGACTCCAGAAACAAAATGCAAGGATTTCTCTAAATACACTAATGTCATAGGTAAGGAGCTGAAACATGAGCTCTTCCAGAAAGTTGTTGACATAGCAAGGTTAGCCCTAGGCCTGGGCTCTTAAGTGCGGGGATCACTTTTTATTTAAACAAGGTATGTTTGTGTTAGAAGCAAAAAATGAAACCTCCATCCTAAAGTGAGGTTGTCGTGGTCCATTGATTGTTTGTGATATACAATCGTGAAATACCTTGCCTTTTACCTTGTTCATGGGAACTTGCTTTTATTTCACATCTTATTTCAAATTTTTTAGCAATTTCAGAACTGAATCTACCAACCTGATTTAAAGCCTACAAATTATTCAGCAGTGATATTGTTACAGGGCTATCCTGCACCTACAAATCCCACACTCATTAAAGCAATATGCTTTTTGCTTTGACTATTTTTATCTGTTTTGTTTTACATTTTTATTTGTTGCTAACGTGCAGAGCCTACCGCTTGTGGTGTCTGGGTGCATTATTTCTTTGGTGCCCCTACATAACTAACGCACATACTAACATGCAAACCTGCTCTAACTCCACTCGCTCTGAAACTATATACATACCTAAACGCAAACTCTGTCTCCCGCTCCTTCTCTCCCAATCTCACCCTTGACACCATACACTAACACCCTGTGCTCACACTCGTGCGCTAACACCATACTTTCACATGCGCCAACACCATGCGTACACTTGAAGCATAATGTCAAGTACATTACAGAAAACATAAAACCCCAGTTTGTTGTTATTGTGGCTTTTGGGGTTGGTTGGGATATCCATATTGGAGAGTGGATCTAGATGTATGTAATAATGGTTGTTATAACAAATGGTTACTTGTTTTGCAGCTGTAATTTTAATATTAATTTCTGCAAGAAATGGGTTAATCTTTAAGAAGGGAGCAGCAGCTGGAAACTCAAAAATGGGAATTGAATGTTTGCAGCAGCTGGCATGGTACAGCACAGCACAGCAGCTGCTCTGCTAACCACAATGATGTGATGGGATATTCTTAGGCCAGTTTGGAAATGTCCACAATGAGATAGGAAGCATGGTCCTCGCTTTCTTATGTTTTTAAAAAGGTAATCAACCAACCAGCCATTTAATACAGTCTTAATTCATTCTTCCTCATTAGCACATGAGTTAAATATATACCAAAATCTCATTTTTATTGGGGTGCGATTTACTTGATTTTGGATTAGGATGGGATTTAGTAAATTGGGGATAAGTAAAATGATGATGCTTATTGCAACATGTTTTGGGGGAGATAATGTTTGTAGCCACTAATGGACAGGTAAGACCACATACAACTCAACAGCGAGGAAGATGCCATGACCAAGAACCAATACTTCGTGGCGTCTCATTCACTGGAATTAACAATAATTCACTGGAAAATCACTACATGAGCGTGTATAGGTTAGCAGTTGTTTTCTTTACATTTCCGTGTATTAATAAACTCAAAGTGCTCTTTTGATTCTCACGCATAGGTGGAGGGAGGATTACCGAGTAAAATAACTTGCATGTTCCAGCCTGAATAGGAGAAACTCTTATCGCTTTCTGCAAGGTGTTACAAGACACTCGATTTCACATTTTATCCATGCGCAAAGCATAAACACGCTTCTGTGGCAGCAACCACAACCGTGGAGGAACCGTTGTGTTATATCCTAAAAAATAGTGGAAAGATACCAAACAAAAAAATAGAAGCATAGAATTTGATTGCAGAGAAGATCAGTTTCCTGATGGAAAGATTCAGACTGCAATCAGTTCTTGGTCTTCTCTTAGATTCAGGATAGCTTTATGCCTACCCCCATGCATTTTATATACCCTCACGGTATTAGCATGCACCACTTCTCATGGGAGGCTGTTCCAATTACCTACCACTCTCTCAGTAAAGTAACGCTTCCTTACATTGCATCTAAACCTCTGAGCCTCAAGTTTTACGTTCTGATGCCTTGTTCTAATATTTCTCCTCCTTTGAAAGAAGGTTCCATCCTGTACTTTGTTAGTATAACAGATTCATAAATGTCTGACTTTCTGCAGTCTCATCAGTTTTGGTGTTTGAACGTGTTCATGGTGGTAATGTTATATCACATAATGCGTGCCAAGAAACCGTTGCATTGTCTTAAACCTTTTGAAAACTATATACGTAT